>PVIC010026611.1:0-24546 GCA_004025085.1 Thryonomys swinderianus
TCACACGCATCCTCCTTCCGTCGTGTTTACCCACCTCTTTCTACTATTAAATCTTACATTGTTTTATATCTTTGCAATTCGAAACCTGAAACACCACAATTGACTTTTTTTATTGCATTCTTTATTGATACACTTTGCATACATCTCACACTCACAGATAACACTGGGGAATTTGTACCAATATATGACACAGTCAGTTCTCATTTTTACCCATATCCCCACCCCACCTCCCCATCCCCTATATACATGCTCTTTTATTTTCTTTCAGAATCATATTTATTCCTTCCCCTCATTACATTCCCACACCAAATTTCCTTTGGAAATTTCCCACACCACAGTTGATTTTAACATTGCTTTACCCGTATGATAACTAAAAGCCCTCTTTATATTTTATCTATACCTCTTTAGTAATGTACTTAGTAATGTAATTACAATATGTATAGGTAGGGATTATTTGCTTTTCACTCTAGTAAATTCTTACTAAGCTCCCAGGTAATGTCTAGTTGATTGAATAAATCAGAGTGAAAATAATAATACCATTTGGTACCACTTAGTATCATTTGACGGCAGAGAAAATGTAAATATCCAACATTTTAATGTTAAAAACTTTCCCTTGGCACAAGTAGCTTTGAGTGACACCGGCTCCTGTTGACTAGGATGAAGAAGCCACAAAACGAGCCGAGAGTTCATGGAATAAATTGAGCTGTGTAAACATTTTCTAATTTTTTTGAGTTATCCAATACATTATCTTGAGTTATTTGTATTGTCCATTTGAAAACTGGAGAGTATCAACCAAAAATCAATTTTTGTTTTGGCATTATTAATATCGATCTGTTCTCTGTGTAGTGTACTGATTAAAAATATGGCCCAGGGACCTCTTAGTGTGACGGGGAATCTTGGCTCTACCCTTCAGGCTGACGCCGAACCGCCTCACTTGCTATGAGAAAAGGCTGCTGCGATTGGTTGCTCTGAAGTAAATAAGACGCTGGGATATAGTTATCCGTTACAATACAATTTTACATCTGTCTGGAGGCAATTTTAACTCAATCTTTCTGTTCAAATACAGATTGTATAAAATCTTGTAACGTTAGGTTTAACTCCCTACTTTTTTTTTTTTTTTTTTGGAGACAGGGTCTCGCTTTGTAGTTCAGGCTGGCCCTGAGCTCACTATGGGGCCCAGGCAAGCCTCGAACTCGGCCATCCTCCTGCCTCTGCCTCCCGAGTGCTGGGATGACACGCTTGAGCCACCACGCCCAGCATTTGCGGTATGAGGTACTGATTGCCAGTGGGCGTGAGTATTGTTTTATGTGGTTACCAGGGATCAAACCAGGGACCTTGCGCTTGCGAGGCAGGCGCTGGAAACTCTGAGCCAAATCTCTGGCCCATGCATCTTTTAATTCGATCATGTCTGTCCCTAGCAGGGGAAGAGCAGGATGAAATGGGGCTCTAGGCGTAGTTTTCTGAGGACTCTCCACACTGAGCTCCACAGTGGCTGCACCAGTCTACATTCCCCGCCAACAGTGGAGAAGGGTCCTTTCTCCCCACATATGTTGTTGGTTAATCTAAAGACTAATTTAATAACAAAAATTTTAAGCAATAATTACCATTCTAAAAGCTTTTAGGAAGCATTATTTTTTAAAGCTATTTTCTGAAGGAGAAAGACCATCATGGTACTCGAGGTAGTATCTTAAATCTCTTGTGACAGTGCACACTGGAAAATGTTGGGGTGGAGGCCTCGGCGCCTGACGGGGTGCCGAGGTTGCCCCCAGTTTTAGGGGCCGAGCGGGCCCTGTATGACCAATACCCTCTCTCTCCTTCCGCAGGTTCGGGGCTTCTGTCCAGCCCGTCATTTTTAGGTTACCTTGACTTTGTTCCCATGACGTGTAGTACCCTAGGGCCCCCGGGCCGCAAGGACGAGAGGCAGCTTGGACCTTACGAGCCGGTCCCTCGGGCAGGGAAGCCGCGAGCCCTGCGGGGCCCCCGAGGCTGCGGGCGCAGGGGCTGGGGCGAGCGGGTGACTCAGCGGCCGGCGGCCGCGCCTGGGAGCGGGCGGGCACTTCCGCAGCGCGGGCGCGCGGGGGCGCTGCGGGGCGGGCGGGCGGGGCGGAGCGAGGCCGGCGGGCGGGGGCGGGGCCGGCGGCGGGAGGGCGGGGCCGCCCGGGCACCTGCGGCGCCGCCGGGGCTTCTGTGCCGGGAGCCCGTCCGGGGCGGGAGGCCGGCGCGGCGCGCACACACACGCGCGCGCACTCGGACGCGGCCGCCGCGCGCCGTCTCCGCTCCCGCAGCCCGAGCGGCCGGGTGCAGCCGCGGCGCTTCGTCCTTCCGCGGCCGGCTGCGTGCGGCGCCGCTGCGCCCTGCGCCCGGGAGAGCCGGTGCCCGCGCGGCTCCGCGGTGCACAGCGAGCGGACCGCCCGCCCGCCGGGTAAGCCGGAGCCTCTCCGCGAAAGCGGTCGGCGGCGCTGGGGAGCCGGGGCGGGGGGCCTGGGCGGAAACGACCTCGCGGCCTCCGCCGGCCGCGTACCCCGGAGGCTCGGCTGCGCCCCTCCCTCCCCCACCCGTCTGCGCTGTGGCCTGGTTGCCAAGGAGATCTGCTTAAACATCCGTCTTGGGACGCCGACTGGAAGAACGGGTTTCTGCAATGTTGCTAGGTCTTTTGATTTTTAAAATGAAATATGCACAGAGGACCTTGTGGCGATTTGGCTTTCGTTAATTTGCGTTAGGCTAGGGTTCCATTCAACTTCGAGAAGAGCCGCGATTGCACTGTGTGGTATGCTTTAAAAAGGATTCGTCAGATGAATTTTTCAACAGATTGTGTCTTGAATCATAAATTGTCATGTTCTGGTGATCTTACAAAGAATGCTGATTCCGATTTAAATCCCTTCTTGTCTGTTTCCAGTTCTGATTCGCAGTTGGCTTAGGCATGATTATCTTGACGATTAAAAACAGGTGATTTAATTGTGGTTCCTCCACACCAGGGTGATTTTCAGTTGTAAATTGACCAGAACAAGAGGACGCATCTGTGAATTCCTAACAAACAAGTTAGCATTCATGGCGTGCATCTGCGCTAACCTTTCTGTTCCGCCTGCCTTGTTACTAAATTGTAATTCTCTATACTGCTGCTCACTCCTGAGAATATTTTGTTTCCTTTCAAACCTCCTGTTGATTTGAGCTATATCCAAATATTGACGGAGGTACTGTAGATATAAATAGGTGTAATGGCTTAATAGTCCATTTTAAGCTTTTAGAGCTCATATTTAGTGTGCATTTCTCCCCTGATGTACTGGATCCTTTACCGAGGCGATAATAGAGGACACAAGAAGGTAGAGGCCGTGTTTTATGGGATTCTTTCGTATCCTGGCTGCCAGTTTTGTTCTGAGGCCTTCATTTCCTAGCGGTAAACTTGTAACACAGCTCTTGAAGTCATCAGCAACCCAGTAATTAATTACATTTTGCACTGATGTGATACTTCCGTCGCAAAGGGAAATGACTTAGCAAAGATCCACTGTCATTAAACTCTTCATTTTGTTTCTCTTTGGTATCTGTTCATCTTTTCTACTTATTAAATTTTGTGAAGGATAGATTTTTAATTTAGATTTTAAACGGTGTCACACGGCATATGATAATATGAAGAACAAGGAAGCCAAGTCATAACTGAGATAAGAAAAGGGGATTTATGCAGCTCGCAGAGTGCTGGGAGATGAGTCATCAGGAGCATTTCGCATTGTAGTTTACAGACCACTTTTCATTAATTTCTTTTTTTAAAATCATAATAACCATGAGGTCAAGAAATTCTCCTCAATATAAAGCTCAGGGATACAGAGCTAGCAGTGGGGAAGCTTTTTCTGTGTCTGTGTTCTTTGCCTTTAGCAAAAAACGTGTCTGCGCGTAACATGTGTTCCGAGGTTGGCACGTGAGAGAGCAGGCGGCTGAGCAGGCGAAGAGCGAAGAGCAGGGCGGTGGGAGCGCGGCCGGCAGACCCTCGGCGGGCGCCCGGGGGCAGGGCGGGCCTCACTGCGGCAGCCAGGTGTGGCTGCCCAGCTCCAAAGCTGAGTTTTTGCAAGAAAAACAAGCGCTGAGCTTCTTCTGTGCAGTGTTCCTGATTTTAAAAATGTCTGAGCCACATGTGGCCTGTGCAGGACCTGCTGGTTTGCAGTCTGTAGTAACTGAGGTGTCATCCCATTCTACGCTACTCTCTAATACAATATTGCAGTCTACCAGTAGATCCATTATTATGATCGTGGTCAGGAGTTTTCTGATTTTAATATGAAAGTCTAATGAATGTTCTACACTGTTCTTCTGTAAACAGTATCCCGCACTTTTTGTTATACCTCAGAGAAAACAACAAACCATGAAGTGCTCCAAAATAGGACTTTTGAATCTGGTGAAACCAAAGCATTTATAGTTTACTACTTTTGGCTTAAGCTCTTGGCTTATGTTTTTCTTGGCATAGAGCTAAGAGGTGTAGAGAAGTTCAGTGGAACATCGTTGTCCATTCGTATCCACAGATTCTGTGAACCAATTGCAAATCACAAGTATTTGGACTTGATCTTGGCCAACAGGCTGAGAATAACTGATTCCTAGATATCTTTTTCAGGGGGAGCTAAGACGCAGCGGCTACTGTTTTCTTTTCTGTGTGCTGTGTAAGGATATCCCAGAGGAAAGACCACAACACACATTCATTATAGAGTTAAATACCCTGTTGGCTTTTTCTGTGGAGACCGTGAATAAAAGAGCTCTTTTCCAGGTTCTTAATTCTTACAGACTATTATTCATCAGCCAACCAAGCATAAGAATGAAAAGTCATATATGAGGAATTAGGTGGACATTGTCTTACTTAGATTCTTAAAAGCCTGAGAAGGATAAAGGAAGCAAACGTATTCTGCATGGATCCTCAATACAGAAGAAGGACCAGTGGATAGAAGTTCTAGGGTGGAAGGTTTTAGCTCTCCGTAAGCAAAGACAACTTGCCAGGTTAGCAAGATCTAAATTTATTGACTTTGATAAACAGTTGGGCTAGGGTGTACACTGCTTCCTGTGGGTGAGATGTACCATTCTCCTGGAGACAAGAAACCAGCAAAATCTCTCAAATATTTTTCACAACTACCAGAAAAACCATATTCACGTAGCACAGATAGCCATCTGCCTCTCTGTCCATGTATGTATGCACACATATATGTTATTGTTCTCATTTTCTGCTGTATTTTTTTTTTTTTTTTGAGACAGGGTCTCGCTTTGTAGTTCAGGCTGGCCCTGAGCTCACTATGTAGTCCAGGCAAGCCTCGAATTCAGCAATCCTCCTGCCTCCACCTTCCGAGTGCTGGGATTACAGGGAGTTTGGTTTTTATATTTGTCAGTTATTTTTTTCTATTTTATTTTTTCCTTCTGGGGTTTTAAAACTAATTTTATAGGGTATCCAAATTTGTTTATTTCTTAAAAACAATGTAACCTTTAAAAACTACATTTTCCTCTAACTATAGATATATTCCATGTATATATTTCATGTCATAGGTTTATATATGAGGTATTCTTTTTACTTTTAAAATAATTTCTGTGTTCAGTTATGATTTTCCTGCTATCTGCAGTCTATGTCAAAGGATGTTTATTTCTGAGGAATAAATATTGTCTGTCATTTTAAAAAGAACTTGGAAAAATGAGTCTGTTTGGAATATGTACAGACTTTTTTCTGGTCCTTATTCTAAAATTTTTGGTATAACAATTTTCCATAGTATTGACATCTTACAAGGAATTATAAGTGAGCTAGAGGTGGTACAAAGCGAAGAGTAGAAGTATATACCACACGCAACACTTGCGCCATATGACGTAAAGTATGTGACGGCTGTGGATTTTGGTGTCTGTTAGGCGCCTGGGGCCAGTCTCCCCCAAGATGCCTGAGGAATACCTCATTGTAAAGAGAGGCAGGATAAAAAGTTCATTAGAAAAAGGAGCATTTGGAGCTGTTCAGTGAATATCTCTTATTAGGTAATACAAAGTACTGCAAATGGCGAGGGCCTAGAAAATGCTACTTACTCTGTAAAATCATCTTTTAATGAAACAAAATGCCATTTGAGAAGCTGTCATGTTCTTGTGTTTCTTCGGAGATGCCAGTGGACTTCACTGAGACCCCGAGTCGGAAGAGAGTATCTTCTCTATGTTGTTTCTCTCCTGGATTCAGAGAGAAGTAGTTTAAGGAAGGAAAAGCTGAAAGGTGTGAGCAGCGATTCTATGGGTGCTGTTCTTCTAAAGTCACCGTCTGGCTGGATTCTTTGGTCATGAATGAAAGTGTTTGAGTTTTCACTCCACGTGGACACCCTTCCTCAACGTTGGGCTGGGAAGGTGCCCCTGAGCACTGTTGTGACAAGCCGGCTCTGGCGCGGTGGACGTACTGGCTCTGCTCTTCGTGGGTTCGGAACACATGTGCTGCTGCTGCCCGTGTCTCTTCTGGGCACCTTCTCTGCACTAGTCTGTTTCCGTCAGTTTCTCACTGAATTCACTCTGTCCTTGCAAAGTGGGTATCTTTTATCGAGTTTACAGATGCGTCCAATATCCTATAAAGTTAAATTGGGTGAATAAAATAAAGCTGTAAATATCAGCTTGTTTTTACTTCACACAGTTTCTGTGCCTGTGACCTACTGAGCATGGCAGACGTGTACCCAGTGTGATTTGGGGGGAGTCGTGTGTTCAACAACAAAACTACGATCTTACTGAAGCACAAACCCAGGAAAAGTAGAAATATTCTGCCTCTGGAGATCAGTTAAGTTCTATCTGAGAAGGAGATTAGTGCCGGGTCTGATGATTACGTCTGATTATGTTAAATGAAGATCCTTTTACCTGTGAAAGACGGAGCGTGTGGCAGACAGGACAGGCTGGAATGGGGATGAGAGGGCGGTGCCAGTGGCCGCCGACGCAGCCGAAGGGCCGGGCCGGCCCGGGAGAGACGCGGCTCCCGAGGGCCAGGGCGGAAGGCGAGGGCCTGGCGGGCGCAGGGGCTGCGGAAGCCTGGCGGGCACAGGGCCTCTGGAGAGCGGAGAGCTCGTCCTTCCGAGCCGTCTGAGGGGGAAGACAAGGGCCAGGCCGTGAATCTGCGCGCAGTAAGCGAAGCGTCCACAAGCTCTTAGCGTGCGTCGTATTTTAACATGTAAGGCCTGCCACGTGATTTGCTTTCGCGAAATCACTGTAGTGAGAAGAACGTACACGGTGGTTGTATGTGAATTCACCTGAGCGGGCCGATGTACAGATATTCAGAGAGGGGAATCTTGGGGCAGGAGATGCTAAACGATATAATCACGTTGTTTTAGGGGAGCTGCAGCTTTCTGGGCCAGGCCGCTGTCCCGGTGGAGAAGCTGCGTTCGGTGTCCGAGACAAGTCAAGGAAAGTACGAGCTGTATGTGAACTGTTTGGAAACCACATTTTCTTTGGAGGGAAACCTTGGTTTGCTCTTGAGTCTTGTAAGGCCAACGTCTTTAGTGGTTATCGGAATGGAGGTAAAAGACAAATGATAAGCAAAAATCAATGATAAAGACTTGGCTTGAAGTACTATAGTGGATCTGCAGCGACAGATAAGAGCTTCCTGGGAAAATAATGGAACAAACTAGCAGGATGAATTAAAACAAGATGTCAGGCTGAAGTGTAGAACTAGGAATATTTGGTGTGACAGAAATCCATTTTATTGTTTTTATCATTGTTTTGCAGTACTGGGGACCAAATTCAGGACATTTCCTTCATAGAGGCAGCAGCGGCCCTGATAAATCCCTGGCCCAGGAATCACTTTAGAGTAGGGAGAATTTTAATTCCCAGTAAGTAGAGTAGAAGGCAAAGTGACGGGTGGCCCTTCATAGACACACTTGGGGACCAGTAGAAAATAGTATGAAAACTTAACTGGTGGCAGTACAAACAGCCTTGGCTACATCGAGTGTTTTATTACCAGACCCTCTTGCCAAGATCTTTACCTGTGTGGCGCTATCTTCATATTCTATTGATTCTTGTGCTGTTTTAAATGTACATTTCAGTGTGTTGATGCACTTAATTTAACTTGGTTTAGACATATAGTACTATACATTTTTCTGTGAAAATTTTAAAAAGAATTAAGTATAAAAAAGTAACAGTTTTACAAACTTCACTTGGAGTCACATCCGTTCCACATATGGCAAAAAGATTGAGAGCTATATATTTGTCTCAAATAGCTTCTTTTCCCTGCAAGGTTGAAACCACCAACCTGATAAGATGATTTTTATTTTTGAGACAGAGTCTCGCTGTGCAGTTCAGGCTGGCCCTTAACTCACTATGTAGCCCAGGCAAGCCTCGAACTCACAGCAATCCTCCTGCCTTTTCTTCCTGAGGGGTGGGATGACAGGCGTGAGCCACCACGCCTGGCACTGTGGTAAATGGTACTAGGGATCGCACTCGGGACCTTGCGCTTGCCAGGCAGATGCCGGAACCACTGAGCTAAATCTCTGGCCCTAAGATGATTTTTAAATGAAGGAAGATGTTTGGCAGTTTTTGTGGACTCTTGACAATGATCTCCAGTATATTTATTTGAGGCATAATATACCTAATTTCTGTGCCAGGTAAGCCGGTTCCAGTAGTTTAGAAGCAAGGCCGCCCTCCGTCCGCTCCGGCAGGACACGTTGTCTGCCGCGCGGGGCATAAGTGACCGCACCCTGACTGACTGCTTCAGTACAGCAGGTTTGATGTTAATGGCACCGGCAGTAAGAGCAGTGGAGGGGGCATTTTGTCATTTTTTATGACACAGATTTTGATACTTCATTTTAAGTCATTACTTAGAAGCCTGGTTATTTATGGTTTTTAGTTCTACAATTGAAAGGGCACCAGAAGAATATAGGTTTGGAGCCTGGATCTGAGCACGAAACCTGGTGCCTTCGGCTCTGTGCCTCACAGCCCGGTCACACGCCCCTCCAGTCCTGTTTTCTGCATCTGTAAATGGGAAATGTGTCCCCGGATTGGAGGGTGACTGTCCATTTTTTCACATAACTGAACACAGCAGAGTCAGTCCTTTCTAAGAAACGGACATTTATTTGCTTCGCGATTCTCAAAACTCGGAAGCGCAGCCTGGTGCCGCGTGGGAGGAGGGTCTCCCTGCTGCCCTGCGCGAGGCGGCCGCTGCGTGGCCCGAGGCAGGAGCTCGGCGGCTCGTGTCTCCTCCTTCACACCAGTTCAGCTGACGCGGTCGCGGGGCTCCCACTTCACGGGCTCGTCTCTTCCGGATGGTCCCCGAAACATGGCGCGCCTGAGTCCCGCCAGCCTATGCCCGGGGCGGGACTCTCGAGGACGCACCCAGACCGCGGCACTGAGGCGCCCAGGCCACCACGGGCCCAGAAACCTGTGGCCCAGGGCCGGGTGCACAGGGAGTCGGCACGCACCAATCCCGCCCTTCGGGATGCCGCCTCCTCTCATGGGCGCTGCCCTCCAGCTGCCCTCATGGGCGCCGCCCTCCAGCTGCCCTCGTGGGCGCCCCCCTCCTGCTGCCCTCGTGGGCGCCCCCCTCCAGGTGCCCTCGTGGGCGCCCCCCTCCAGGTGCCCTCGTGGGCGCCCCCCTCCAGGTGCCCTCGTGGGCGCCCCCCTCCAGCTGCCCTCGTGGGCGCCCCCCTCCTGCTGCCCTCGTGGGCGCCCCCCTCCAGGTGCCCTCGTGGGCGCCCCCCTCCAGGTGCCCTCGTGCGCGCCCTCCCCCAGGTGCCCTCGTGGGCGCCGCCCTCCAGGTGCCCTCGTGGGCGCCCTCCCCCAGGTGCCCTCGTGCGCGCCCTCCCCCAGGTGCCCTCGTGGGCGCCCTCCCCCAGGTGCCCTCGTGCGCGCCCTCCTCCAGGTGCCCTCGTGGGCTTCACGGACCGGGGAGAGCCGGCGCCTCTCGCAGCGAGAGCGCTGCGACCTCGGGGCTGGCGGCGTCTCGTCTCTGACTGGCCTGCGTGTGCGTCTCCCGGAGGCCGGTCTGGCCCTGGGCAGGAGGAAGGGCAGTTTCCTTCCGCTTAGGCAGCCCTCGGGGGCGCGGGGCAGTGCAGTGGGGTCCCCTGTGTGAAGGGCACACGGCTGTCCCTGTGCCCCTGTACAGTCCGCAGCCCTGACGGAGTGCCCGGCGGGTACAGGCTTCCCGGCACTCCGCGGGGTCCGTCTTCCGCTGTCCATGTCTTTCTAGAGGACTACGGGTTTCCCTTCATGCTGAATTATGTCAATTTTTTGAAAAGGTCAGAAGCTCACCAGGCTCAGAGAAAAAAGTCCTTATGTTCTCTTTCAAGTCAGGTAGGATTATTCTCTTCCCAAAGAGAATACTTTCTAGTTAAATTTCTTTTTTCCCCTCTGTACCATTATCTCTTTTTCTCTCCCACCCCTTACCAGGAATTCCCCTTCCCTGAAAGGCCAGAGTAACTTCTGCATTTGAAGTATTGTTTGGCTCTCTGATGAGCTAGGAGTATAAATGGGGCAGCACATATGTCTTGACTTATTTCAAGGTCACCTCCAATTTTGAGTTCAGAGGTCCCCAGTCAACAGTGCATTCTTTCAGCAGCCCATTACATTGATGACTTTTATAATACCATAACACAGAACTTTTGTAGGAATTTATCCTGAGCAACAAATTTTGGGAACCCATAGACCAAGCTACACTCTGTTTTCATCACCCAATGGGTTACAAATTATGTCCCTGTAAAAAAGACTATTTCTGTGCTAATTGTGCTCTGCTCGTTCCTGCTATATATGTATTTCAGTTCTTAAAATATGTTGTGATTTCATAATTCATGCATAATTTTGGTAACATTATCATGTAGCAAAAATAAAGATTATTATTAATGGTAAGAATGATGATTTGTCAAAGATGAAACATCTATTACTGACTTCCTCACTATATGACTCCAGAAAAAAATGGTAAAACGTCATTATGTAGCATATGTAAATTTCAGTGAGATATAAATTTTAGGGCTGAAAATTAAGGTGGTCAAGATGATGTCAGTGCTAAGTCCTGTGTCCTCACAGACCAGCTATATTACAAAGTCGTGCTGCGAAGAAAAGCCTTTCTCTAAATGTGGAGATGCTGCGTTTAATCTCAGCTACCACCTAAATGACAGCTAAGATTATTGTTTTGGAAATTTGGGTGCATAATTGAGGTAGATATCTGAGTGGAATTGATTTATTTTGATAGAATCTCTCTTGGACTTGCTCCCTCATTTACTCTGACATTCCCTGAACGGAGACTTTTTAAAATAAAACACCGTTTCTTTGTCAGGGAGTGGCATAGATATAATCAAATAATGCTTTGGCTGCAGATAGATTCTGTAGTCTTTTCTAGCCTGGTGTCCTTGAGCTGATATGGCTGATTGTTTTTATTTTTAAATTTTTTTTGAGAATTCAAATAATAAAGAATTATGAAATTAAGGCCTTGGCTTTTTTCTTTCATGAAAACATTGATCTGCAATCTGATTTTATTTAGCACGGCTTATCTTTTTTTTTTTTTTTTAGCTTTGGGTCAAAGCTATTCTTTCTTACACATATTTAATATCAACTACAAATAGGATTTCCTACTTGATCACCTGTCATTTGAGAAACTGTTTAGCTCTAAGACCTTTCAACGCAGCCTTTAACATTGTACTTACTGATGTTCTAATTCGGAATCTTAGTGTCATCTGTAAATTTAGATCATAAGTTTATCTTCGCTGACCTTAGACTGTTTCACGAGATTGTCAATTTTTTTCTTTCTGTTTTGTTTTTGAGACAGGGTCTCGCTTTGTAGTTCAGGCTGGCCCTGAGCTCACTATGGAGCCCAGGCGAGCCTCGCACTCAGCAATCCTCCTGCCTCTGCCTCCCGAGTGCTGGGATGACAGGCGTGAGCCACCACGCCCGGCACTGTGGTGTGTGGTGCTGATGGCTGGTGGGCGTGAGTCTCCCCGCCCAGCATCGTATGTGGTTACCGGGGATCGAACTCAGGACAGGCAGGCGCCGGAACCGCTGAGCTAAATCTCTGGCCCGAGATTGTGCATTTTTAATTTCTGTTTCGTGTTGTCTTATCTCTGTTGGTCAGTGCACGCCTGCAGTTCGTCTGTCGCTGGGGTTGTGCGGCTTCTGCATGGCCTTTGCTGAGCCCGAGCGGGGCCCTCGCTCGCAGTCTCCCCGCTGCACCCCCTGCACTCAGGAGCTGGGCGCGCAGGGAAATAGGGGGGGGGCCAGGGACGCCCCGAGACAGGTCCATGCGGGTTCACCATGCGGGAAGCTTAGAGTAGAATCCGTGTGTAAGTCGCCTCCGCGGTAAATCAGGATAACACGAAGAACTTCACTTTTCTCACACTATTATTTACGAGGATAAAATTATACAGACGTCACAAGTGCTCCGTCGTGTCTCCACTGGCTTCCCTCGGACCCGAGTTGAGGGGATCGAACGGTTGGCAGTGTTCTGCAGCCCAGGGAAGGCCTGAGACCAGGCTGATCTTCAAAATGATTGGGAGTTGCCTTTCACATGTAGACTCCTGGATCCTCTGTAGTTACTGTTTTGCAGTCTGCATTGATGCCGAGCCATTTTGCTTTTTAAAAACCTCCACAAGACATTCTGCTGATACGGCAGGTCTTCCGTCGGAGCCGCTGTTGAAGAGCGCCGTGACCCGCCCGCACTGTGCCTTGTTCCGGTCTCTCGGGGCAGCGGTGCCACCTGGCTCTGGGCCTCACTTTCGAGTCGTTTGTTCTTAGCAAACAACAAGTTAAGTCGGTCGAGGGTACAGAGCTCCCCAGATACTCCGTGGACATTTAAATAGTTCATGCAGTTCCATAGCAACTGGGTGCCTCGTCTGAACAGAAGTCAAAGTATGTGAGTGATTTCTTCATTGCTGAAGCACAGGTTGTGATTTTCTGCTCATATCTGTGTGCACTGCAACAGCACCCTTATAAATGTCATTAAATTGTCCATGTCGTACATTGATTTATAAACGTGCATTTGTGCATGATGTACAACCCAGTGATTTTTATCATCTGCCTTTTCCGCCTTAGAGCACGGGTGGTGATCTTACGACAATACGTAGGCCAGCTGGACAATGGTATTTCAGCTGTGGATGAGATCTGTTGACTCATTAACAGGTTGGTGGTGAACTGCCACAGAACAGCCTGGACACGGACGGCAGGATCTGAGCAGCAGAGGCTCCAATTTCCAGTTGTAACTTAGACCTTACTGGGAGAAGATTCAAAACGTGCTTTTGAAATAAAAGGCCTTTTGAGGTGATATGAAATGTTTGAGCGGTGGTAGATCTCTAAAAGAAAGAACTCTTGCATTTAGGCTGCTGGTGAAAACACAAATCACAGACGTATAAAAACGGTCAAGTTTATGCATGCTGAGATCCTGCTTCTAACTTTAAGAAGAGTCATTTAGTGGAATGTAACTTGATGAGATGGGGGCAACAATCCTACTTCGATTTTTCTGTTGGTGGTGCCTTCAGTACTTGTGACTGTTGTGCTATATTCCCTGATATCGAGTTGGACTCAGACCAATTTAATGCCTATTGCAGAAAAGTTTTTAATTAGCCCTATTTTTGAGTTGAAGAAAGAACTCATTTTGAAGAATGAGAGAGAGAGAGAGAGAGAGAGAGAGAGAGAGACAGAGAGACAGAGAGACAGAGAGACAGAGACAGAGAGACAGAAAAACTGTGAACCTTTACCTAACCCTTTAGCCAATTTGGAGACTGCAGTAAGTCTCGTTAGGTGTTTAGCATTTGACTTTCATGCCAGAATCATCTTTTTTGGCCATCTGTGCTGAATTGTAGGAAGTAATAGCCTTGGGCACAGCTGTTGTAATTTAGAAATGTCTATTTCTAACACTTGAATTAATCGTAATGACCACACAAAGAAGTTCCAGGGACACACGTGCAGAATAAGAGATAAGCAAATGCACATATGAATTTAGAATTGAGAGGAAGGAGAATCTGTATTTTACATCATAATATAACAATGTTATTTAAATCCATAAGCAAGAAGTTGACCTTTTTTTTTGCCTTTGTCTCTTTGTAATAGCTTTGCTCTGAGGAAAAATTAATTTCAAGAGAGGCTAACTTTGAATATTGATATTCTTTAAGATGCTTCTCGAGTTTCTATACTTGTTACAGGAGGTAGGTTTCATTAATATTGTATATCCTAGGATTCATTGTGACTTTTATCAATTTCGTGAGAATTACTCAGGGATTAGAGACTGCCTTTCGGTATTGCTGCACTTTTTATTGGTGAACTTGGACTATCAGCAGAATCCTTCAGACAGGTTAAGCCTAATGTTAGCAGAAAAACAATTTAAACATTATAAGAAAATAAGCCATTAAGCATTCCTACTACTAAAGATAAGGTTAAGAATCAACATGTTAAATAGATATTTATACATTTCCATGGTCACTCATTTCTCTAAAAATACTTTATGAAAGTATTGGGGGAAAAATCCTATAGCAAAGGTAGTCTTTAAAAGAAAGTTGCTCAAATTATTTGAAATGATTTGAGTATATACAACTTAGTAGCAAAGTTCTTTATAAGTGCTTTAGTTTTTTTTTTCTCCCACGCCTGTGTCGTCCAGAGCTTTCCTATCTTTTGTTGTTTTGCCCCCAAATCTTGCAGTCATCTTTGGCTTTTTCTTCTCACAATTTCAATTCAAGCATTCAGGAAAGTCCTTCTGTTCTACCTTCCGGCAGAAACACCCGGAGTCTGAGTCTTAGCGCTTCTTCCTCCACTCGCCGTAGTTGACAGCACCTCCTGCTTAGATGGGCCGTCTCAGTGGCCTCTGTAGGCTCCTCTCAGCGCAGTCACCAGACTGATCGCCGGAAACTCTGAGTTAGGTTTGGCTCGCTCGCCCTTTCTTTCTTTCTTAAATTATTTAGTGGTGCATTTCAGGAGTACATTATGATCACACTCCTCACTGAAAGTTTGTACCTGTGGGTGACACATCTTGATTCTTATTTTTTCTCCTTCCCCTGCCTCCTGACAGCTCCCCAGCCCTGGAGGTTATGCTGTTTCTTTACTCAGACCTGCAGTGGCTTCCAGCCCAAGAACCAGCATCCGCCGCACCATCTGTCCCGCGCCGTACCTCGGCCACCTTCTGATCAGCCCCTCCCCGTCCGTTCCTCGCCTGGCCCACCAGCCTCCTTTCTGCCCTGGAACGTGTGCGCCCCAGGTCCCAGCTCTCCCTGGCCGGATGCTCCTCCTCGGGCCCGGCTCCCCGTCTCGCTCCGTCCGGTCCGGCCCTTGCGTGTCACCTGCCTAGCGATGCCTGTGCGCCGACCGTCTGTAAGACGGCAGCCGACTCACCTCCGTGTCTTATGCTTCACCTTGCCCTGTGTTACTTTTCCTCACAGTGCTTAATCACGTTTAAAAAAACAGCTTTTTCTCCTGGGAAGATTTATATGCTATTAAAGTTCACACAATGTGAACTGCATGAGAGAGGTGCTGTTTGTATGACTGGTATTAGTAATCCATATGTGGCCAGGCCAGTACTTTAAGTCTTCTTTAAGATGTTCACATGAAGGAATCAAATAGAAATTATTGTATGTTCAAGAGTTTTTGGTAACTATGTAAAGTTCTTCAGCTGTTACCACGATCCGACTTTAAAAGAACATTTCGCTCACTCCACAGATGTCCCTCTGCCATTTGTTATTATCACCCTCACGTTCGCCCGCACCCTTGGTAACCTCGGCTTCAGTGTCTGTCAGATGGCTTCTTCTAAACACTTCAAGATTACTTTAATTTTGTACCATCGGCGCTCACCTAGCAAGGTACCTTCAGCCTACGAGGGATGAATAGGAGCCATGTGTCTGTGTACAATTTAGATTGTTGCATGTGCTGAGCACTTCTGCCCTTGTTGTTGGGTAACTGCAGGGCTAGGGAGGGTGGCTTTTCCTGCCGTCTTCTGGGCGAGTCTCCCCGTGACCCCGTGGCCCCTGGAAGGTGCTCTGGCCCCTCACGCCCTCCCCATCCCGGGATGATCCTGTGATCTCTTCACTCTGTGACCGTGGAGCTGGGGTCACCGCAGCCCCAGGATCCAGTCATCAGGGCGTGGGGGTGTCTCCTTCCTTCTCTGTCTCCTTTCCCCTCCGCCCTCTTCTCACGGCAGCGCTTGCTGACTCCGCGTCGCTTCCTCCCCAGCGCTTCCTGGGCTGCTGTCGGGGGTCCGGGCATGTGGCTCCCGTCGCCCCACGTTCCTTGCTAGCAACCGGCACAGGCTCTGGAAGACCCGTGGCTTCGTCTCACACAGCACTTCCCACTGGCCTCCTAGATCTCCCTGTTGTGAGTCACCTCGCTTTCTCACACTTAGTAAGTGAGCAGGGGTTCAGGAAATACTGTTTGTAGACAACGAAAATTGTCTGCTTCCCAAGTCTCTCTGTGTAGTCACGAGCAATTTCTTTAACCGAAGGAACGAACGTGACAGAACCATGTAGATCAAGCACAATAACACACAACAAGCAATGCTTGAAGTCCATAGAAGTCGCCTCTCCAAAGGGATCTACTGGCTTATCTGCCTTCCACTCTGTATTTCCCTGGTTGAGTATTTTTGGAATTTAGAAACTCTAAATTTGTTTTACATTTACTAGTAGTTTACCTGGCCACAAGTGTATGGAAGGAAAGTGGTTGGACAGTTCTACACTTGAATCGGGCCCAAACCGTCCCTGGCCATCATGCGTCTGGCCAGACCGTTCCCGCTTCAGTTCCGGGGATCGACCCTGTCTGGACCATGGCTGTTTGCTGCCGGGCCTGGCGTCCCTGACCGGCGCTCCCCGTCTTTTACCTGGAGGAGGCGGAGCGGCCCAGCGGCTGCGTCTCCGGGGCTCCCGTCTCCTCAGCTGTTTTTCCTGTGCCGCAGACACCACGTCCAGGCTGCGCTGTGCTGCCCTTACCGCGTCGGGCAGCCCTGCGTCTCCTGAAGGACCACCCGCGAGCGGTCTGTATCTGGGCCACGCCGTGCCTCGTCCACAGCCAGTGGTTTGGCTGCAGGCAGCTCCCTTCCGTGTCTTCCCACCGTGTCTTCCCACTGCTTCCCTGCAGCAGCTTGAGTGAAATGATTTCAGCGTGAGTGAAATGATTTCAGAGACAGCCCTAAGTTTGAATACTGGTTCTTTCAGATACTATTGCTTGTTCTTGGGAAAATCACTTATTTGTTTGAACCCTCCTTCGTGCTTTGTGGGGTAATCATGTAGATCAAGTGCAATAATGCACATAATTTTCATTGTTTAGTGTCTGCCACGTAGTCACACCCAAGAAGGTTCGCTGCTGAACCTGTAATTATTCCAAAGTATTTCAAGGGCAGGAGAAGCCTGAAAGCTAATAGTTCCTCTCTGTTTAAGATGGAGAGCAGTCTTTTCTGTTACATTAAATATTCAGCTTGGGTGTGTATTAATCATGATGTAGGCAGTTCTCCGTCTCTAGCGCTGATGACAGCCACGCCTTGTGGCCACGTGTGGTCCCCTCTGTGACCCCATGCTGACTGAGCTGGACCACCCTGAACATGCCCAATGTCATCTGTATCATCCCGCCTTCTCCTCAGGATGAAATTTAGAGAAGAATTTTGTTGTTGCTTTGTATTAAACATGCTGCCGCTACTGTTCTTGCTTATAGAAGCATTACCAGTTTTCTCATCGGTATTACTTTGTTTTGTCAGGAATGCTCATCCAGCACATGGTCTCGGGGCATTTGTTCAGTGCCAGGCACTATGCCGGGTGCTGGGGATCCGGTGGTGAGGAGAACAGGTTGTTGTCATCTTGGAGTTGATATACTAGTGGTACAGACAGGCGTTCATCAAATGATCTCAAATAAGGGTAAAATTGCAATGGAAATAAAAGCTAAGAAGTGGAGGCTTGTGGTTTTATGACCAGTGGGTGTGAGCATGGATGTGTGAGTGTGTGCTTGTGACATTGTGCACATTTGTGAGTGTGAGTCCTCTGGTTTTCATGTTTTGTTTCTTAACTTGGAAGGGTTGGGGAAGGGAGGAAGGAAGGGAAGAGGGATCACGGAGATGACAGTGCCCCACAGCTTTAAATAAAATCTATGGGAAGATGTTGCATTTGTGGAGAAAGTGCTGACTTGAAAAGCATGTTGTTCTTTTATTTTTTGCAGTTAAGAATTTTTATTTGTAGGACATTTAATTTAAATTCTTTTCTAGGGACAGGAGCCATCATGTGCAAACTAGAAAATAGGGAAAGTGTGAATTATCCAGACAAAGATTCACTTTGTGTGCATATTTGTTTTTTGTTTTGTTTTCTGCTTTTTTGGAGACAGGGTCTCGTTTTGTAGTTCAGGCTGGCCCTGAGCTCACTATGGTGCCCAGGCAAGCCGCCGCGAACTCAGCAATCCTCCTGTCCCTGCCTCCCGAGTGCTGGGAGTCATGACAGGCGTGAGCCACCACGTCCAGCATTGTGGTATGCACTGTTGATTGTTGGTGGGCGTGTCTCGACGCCCAGCATTCTATGTGGTTACTGGGGATCGAACTCAGGTCCTTGCGCTTGCAAGGCAGGCGCTGGAACCACTGAGCTAACCCTCCGGCCCTGCATATTTGTTTTTACTTGGCCACATTTCAACTGTATTAAATAGCTCCATATCTAGATTGGGTATTCGTAATGGTTACCAAAGAGCAAAACCGAAACAAAACAAAGGAAAAGGAAAAAAAATGGTGATGTGCTTTTATCACTACATTATTTTTCAAATAACATGTAAGTATTGTAATCCACTGGATTTTGTTTTGCTAACCTGTTGATAAAACCATGGAGCCATTACCCTTAGAAAAGTAAAGCTAAGGGAATTGGCCTTACTCGGGGACGTGAGGGAGCCTTCTTCAGAGTGAGGCTGGATGTCAGAGGTAATGGGTCAGAGGTGAGGGGCGCGGAAGGTCACAGGGTGGGCCCCCTTCGCGAGCGGAGGGAGAAGCCGTGAAGGCGGGATTGTCCTCAGGGGCGCCGGACCCTGAAGGTCAGCGGGGCTGCTGGGCGCCAGGGAGCTCTGAGCAGCAGAGAGCACTGGGGTCCGTTGCTTGGCTGCAAACCAGAGACTGGCCGAGCGGAGGGAGGTGGGGATAGACAAGGCGAGGGGCTGGTTATAGAAGGACAGATGGGGAATTTCCATAGCGTGGAGATGGGCTGAACATTGAATATTGACGGTGCCATTGAGCAAAACCTGATGCCTGCCACACGTGTAGTGGAGCCTTTGCACGAATGCTGATTTCCTTTGCACGAATGCTGATACGAATCTGTACAGCTATGTGGTCAGGGCAGCACTGTGCTAAAATTGCGCTTTCTCTAAGGTGTTCATATAAAGAAATCAAAGTGGAAATTATGTGTTTGCAGCTCATAGAAGACTCTGGGCTGGTGATACAAATTTGACTGGGATTGGAATTGCCCAAGGACGAATAGACAGTTCAGTTAAATCTGAAGGAATTATAGTCTTAGTCCTGAGTGATTAAATAGAGGGGGGTCAGCAGAAAGGAACAAGAAAACGTGTAGCCAGAGAGAAAGGGGGAAACCCGTGGATGATGGGGTCCCGGAGGAGCATTCAGTGACGTGTCCGGAAATGACAGTTGGGCTCCTGGCAGAGAAGGTGAGGGACCCTCGGGGGCTCGGAGCAGCCGGCCCTCTTCGTTGTGCCACCGGGAGGCCCTGGCTTGAGCGCTCCGAGGGGCAGAGCTTCTTGGCTGGTAGACGAGAAATGAAGCAGGAATTGCAGAAAACAGACCCGAGCCCTGCCTTGCACACCAGGCTTTGTAATAAGATTCGCGCTTGCTCGCTGGGCGGCGTGGGCGTGTCCTCCCTCACGCAGCGGCCTGGGCGGAGCCCCGTGGAGGCGGGGCAGGTCCTGGCCCTGGGCACGCTGGCGAAGCAGAGCGGGAGGCGCGCTCGGTACCGAGTCCGCGGCTGTCTTTAAGCGCAGTGTGAGCACCACGAACCCAGGCGCTCGCTGTTGGAACTCAGAGAAGGGGACGCTTTACAGGTGATGTGGAAGGCGCGATAAAAAACAGTAATGTGAAATGCACAGTCCGAGATCAAGCATACTTTAGGACAAAAGCCCCTCTGAAAGCCCGAGACCCAAATAACTAACACCCTAGGATTTATTTGAGGAAGTTACTGATAGTTCACCAGCCTCTTCTAGGTGTCATTTCCCCCTTGTACTTTTGTAAAACAAATTTTCAAGTCTTTTTCAAAGATTTTTCTCACAAGGTTGAAATTTCAAGAGATGAAAGATTTCTGAACGTATTTTTTTTTAAAGATAACAGCTTTTATGAGTCATATGTTAAAATAACTAAATTCATCTGAAGGATCAAAAAAGCTCAGGTTTGGATAGAAAATATGAATGTGGTTAAAAGCTATATTTTCTTCCTTCGATTTGGGTTGACACCAGTTTTGAAATATTAACTTGAGAAATATTGCTGCCTAATAATTAGTCTTCTATTAGGCAGTAGTGGAACATGGATTTTGATTCTTGATTTACGAAATAATCATGATTCACACTTGTACTTTTTCGGTGTGTTGGTATCTCCCTTGAGGATTAGCCGTACTTTATCTGATTTATTATTTAAATAAATGTCCTGAGTGACTTAGATGTAGTGTTGCTAAATGAAACAATAGTTCTGAGGCACTGATTTTAATAAGCACGAAGAGGTTTGATAGAAGATGATAATAGTTGCAGCCACCTCCGTAGACCCTGGAGAGCTCTTCCGGGTAAGACAGGCCGCGAGGCTGCCCCTCGGCCTCCCCTGCGGCGTCTGCGGGGGTCCTTGCTGTGCAGGGAGTACTTGGGGCGGCCTCACGCAGCTGCTCTATGTTTAAAACTGCGATCACCCCCACCAAAATAACGCAAAGACTTTAAGGGCAGTTTGCATCCCTCTTTTTTTTTTTTTTTTTTTTTTTTTGAGACAGGGTCTTGCTTTGTAGTTCAGGCTGGCCCTGAGCTCACTGTGTAGCCCAGGCAGGCCTGGAACCCAGCAATCCTCCTGCCTCTGCCTCCCGAGTGCTGGGATGACAGGTGTGAGCCACCACGCCCGGCACTGTGGTATGTGGTGTTGATGGCTGGTGGGTGTGAGTCACCTCGCCCAGCATTGTATGTGGTTATCGGGATCGAACTCAGGACCTTGCGCTTGCGAGGCAGGCCCCGGAAGCACTGAGCTAACCCTCCGGCCCTGCTTCCGTCTTTTTTACTGAACTCTGAATTTGTCTGTGTTGTGTGTAGGTGGGATGGGGGTTGGGCGGGAAAAGTGCTTCTCACACACCTGTTTGAGCATCTAGTAAACAGTCTACATCTTCATTCCGATGCGAAATGCAGGGATGTGTATGAGTCTGGCCAAAGAGCAGCACGTGCGTGTGGGGGTAAAGCCTGTGCACCCGCACCTGCACCTGCACCTGACCCTGCACCTGACCCCTGCACCTGACCCCGCACCTGACCCCGCACCCGCACCTGACCCCGCACCCGCACCCGCACCCGCGTGAGGTCTGCCGTGGACGCCAGGCCGGCCTTCTCTGGGCTGTGCCGGCCACCTCGACCGGAGTCTCCCGAAGCGCGTGCTCGTGCCCCTCGGCCGTCCGGAAGCGCTGGCTGCGCCGCCCCCGGGAGCCCGAGCTCCCTGCCCCCGGGGGCCCCAGGCTGCCGGCCCGACCCAGCACCGCGCCCGCGCTCTGAGCCCACTGTCCTTCCCAGCGACATCTGCTGCCACGCGGGCGCCTGGTGCCCCGGACGCTGAGCCGGCTCCCGCTCGGTCTGCGTTCTGTGCGGCGAGGCCTCATTCAGTCCCGTTTGCTCTGTGGCCTCAGTCCTGCTGGTCTGCACCGTCCGACGTTCCCCGCACCCGGCTACCCGGCTGTGTGTGCTTGACCTTCGGTGTGCCCTAGCCAGCTCGTGTGTGTTTCTTTAATTTACAACCATGTTAATGGTAGAGCTATGTCCTAAATAGTTAGAGCTGAAAAGAACCTTAGCGCCGAGGTCCTCAGGAGTTTATTCCAACACAGCCAATCAGTAGCAGTGACTGCTACAGCTGTGATGAGTGTGAGTGCGCGCGCGCGCGTGTGTGTTACATGAAGATTATCCCTTGGGAGTCATAATCTTAAGAAGGGAGGGGGCAGGAGGAAGCTTAGGGAGACTGAAAAAAATTATTTCCCAGCTGACTCTATACAGGGAATGTGTCTAACTCTCTTTTGCCTGCGTAGCTTGGTTAAAAATTAAGCACTCAGCGCCAGAGATCTAGAGGACGGACAGTAGGCAAAAACAGGAAAGAGGAATGAGGTAGACGTGCATATCCCTTATATGCCCGGGAGCGTACATCCCTGCCTATTTATACGCACAAATGCACATTTGTATGCATACACACGCCCGTACAGTCACATTTATAGACCCCTATGAACATATATAATAGCTACATGTACATATACATACATATCCGTACAGACACATTTATAGACCCCTATGAACATATATAATAGCTACATGTACATATACATACATATACCTACATGTATATATACATGTGCACATAAGCATTCTCATTCCCTGTCCTGGGGAACAGAATCATGATGGGCTCATTTTCTTCTCCCCAGAGTCGATTATCGTACGGTCAGTGCAAAGTCCATTTTGCTCTAGAACCAGATCTTAAAGGACTGGGTATCTTGGCGTCATTGGCAAAGGATCAGTCTGGCTATAGGCTTTTTACTTACATTCAAGGGAGGAGAAGGACTTTTACTAACCTACCAAGATCTCCCGCGCACACAGATTGATATTTGTTTTGCCTGCTCCTGCTGGCTCCTGGCATTGAACGATTTCACGCTGGATATAAAGAATTGTGCGGTCTGGCTGGGTAGGATCCTCCACTTCCACAGGGAAATGCCGGCAGAGCGGGGACCAAGGACACCGGCCGCCTGAGACTCGGCCTTCATCGCTTGGTCCTCCTTGGCTTTGTGGCCCCGCACCGCCCCACAGAAGCACATCTCGTCAGCCTCAGTTCTTCTTTGACGGTTAAGTACGCTGTTCCCTTGCCATATGCACAGACACTCGCCTCGGCCATCTGGGGAAGACAGAAGTTGTATCTAGCAAGGGAATGAAAATGCAGATGCATTCTTTTTATAATGACTCAAAAGAAGGTTGTCGGAGGTGTGATTTATTTAGACTTCCGCTTCAGATCGAGATTCAAAAGCCGTTCTCACATTCAGACAATATTTTACTTTGTACAGAACTCTCAGGACATCAATTCTCTCTCTGTGGTCTCTTTTTTCCAGCGTGTGTCTCTGACTTCAGTAGCTCAGTGAAAACAAGTACACGGGGAACAGTGCTTTGACCCCAGGCTGGATTCCTTCCCTGTCAGTGCCTGTCCTCCGGGCTGTTGCTCACGGGCACATCAAAGGTGGGAGCAGCTGGAGCCAGACGCCTGTGATCATGAAGCTAGGAATTACCGATCATGCCGACACCAGCGATATTAGCTAGTGCTTAAATAATTCAAGATGTTACCTGTGAGGCATGCAAGGATCCAAGATGTCAGAATAAAAGACATTTCCTAGAATAGCCTAGGCAATAGGAAACATTTTTGCTCTTATTTTATTCAGATCTTCCAACTAAAAAAATGCTACTTGGGAATGACGGAGTGGAGTGTAGACAGTTTTTAAGGATTTCTTTACAAAATACAATTACGCAATATATTCTTGAGGAAAGTCATTTAGGGGGAGTGAATTAATTTTCTTAGATTTCTTATAAAGAGAACTTAATAACAGTATTTATTTCTGTGGCCCTGTCATTCGTAGTCATAGAAAGAATTTGATGATGCTGCATATTATTAATATTGTACCTCATAGTTTAAGATGTGCTTGTAATTCTTGGAATTATACAACTTTGTTATTATAAAGAATGGCAATCTTTTCTCTTAAATTTATAACAAAGAACATAACACTGCTTTGACGACATTTTTCGCTACACATGGTTAAAGTGTGTGACTTGTGCCGGGTATCGGACAACTCCAGTGTTCATGTATTGAATTTGTTGATCTCTTACCTTGAAGCATTCTAAATATTTTATTTTAGTTTGATACGTATTATCTTGAGAGACTGAATGCAGCTTCCATGGCTTCAGTTCTGTGTTTTTCTTTCCACATGACCTCTTCGCCCCAGCAGATTGCTGCCCCAGCTCCTCCTGTGAGCTCTGGACAGAGCGTAGCAGGGCTAATCATGGCGCTTTCCACTGCTAATTGTGATGCACTGTGATGCCACGTTACTCCTGGGTATGGTTCCCTTCCAGGAACCAGACTCACGTCTAACTCCCTTACAGGGGAACCCAGTATGAACTCCGAGGTTGGGGCGGTTGTAGAGAGCTTGTGGGGAGGCCCTTTAGAGATCACAGACCTTGTGCCATGAGCGCGGCCTTGCAGGCTCCGTTTTACTCCCGGGAGTCAGTGTCAGAGCCAAAGCTTGACTTCCAGAGCAGTATACTGTCTAGCGCCCCGCTTGCTCAATGCACTGTTTTATCAAATCTTCGGTTGGCTCCTGACTGTGTCATGGCACTGGTGACTTGGGCAACAGTGACACTTAGAGTTTTGATTGCTGTAGGAAAGGGGGTTCTTGGCTGTGTCTCCTTCAGGGCACC
>PVIC010026612.1:0-24423 GCA_004025085.1 Thryonomys swinderianus
GTCTCGCTTTGTAGTTCAGGCTGGCCCTGAGCTCACTATGTAGCCAGGCAAACCTCGAACTCAGCAATCCTCCTGTCCCTGCCTCCTGAGTGCTGGGATTACAGGCGTGAGCCACCACGCCCGGCACTGTGGTATGTGGTATTGATGCTGGTGGGCGTGAGTCACCACGCCCAGCATTGTATGTGGTTACCGGGATTGAACTCAGGACCATTGCGCTTGTGAGGCAGGCGCTGGAATCACTGAGCTAAATCTCCAGCCCTGAATTTGTACTTTTATGTTTATATTTTTATGTTTACATTTATAAGACTGTAATATGATTCATTCAGTATATGATTATTGCATTTATTTTCATTGCATTCAGTATATGTTCATTGCATTTATTTTCCCCTTCATCTCTGAAGCACTCTAGAATTGGTTTAAGTTCTGCTATGTCTAGGTGGACATAGAAATGGGTCATGCCAAATTAGTGCTTATAAAGTTGGTAGGTCAAGAGGTATTTCCTTGGAATTTTGTACCGTTACATTGCTTTTATTTTTCTATCCAGACATTTAGTAGCATTTTGGGAACATCATCCCTGGGTAACTTGGCATGTAGCAGACCAGTACAATAATAAGGAAAAGACTTAACCTGACTCTGCGCAAGTTGTGTACCTTTAAAGAATGTTGGGTCACTTTGGTGACTGACTCCATTTCCAGTCTGAAAGCTATATTTCTGTGTGAAATTAGTCTGGGGATGAGTGTAGTTTTGTCTACACTAGTCCTACCCATTGTTAATCATGTTAAAGGCAAATGAAAAATCCGAGAAACTCAGGTTCTTGGCTCAGTTATGTCAGTGAATACACACCTGAGCAGCACTTTACATATCTTTAAAACTCAGTTCTTTTCATTGTAAAATGAGGTCAATTAGGTTTTGTGTAAATGTTCTGTAATTTCTGATATGCCAAATGTACATGAATGGGAATTATGCTACCATTTTGTTTTTCACACAAGAAATTGGCACATATATTAACTTCTTCACAGTCTAATCTGCCTCCCTCATTGTTAAGAATTTCATGTTTTCATACGTATGCTTTTGTGTTCTCACCTTCTTTTGCTTAAGTACTTTGGGGATGTCATCTCATAAGAGCAGAAGGTGATGTACCTTCCCTGTAGTTGATGAAGTTAATGAATTAGAGCTTGCTGAATATTAATCTCTTTATCTAATCTGTTAACATCTTTATCTGCTTTCCTGGGCTCATTCACCCCTAAGAGTTGAGAACAGTCTGCTAGGACAGGATTCTATCTCTAAGTAGAAAAGCCCATCCCTGTTGTAGGCTTCTTTTTCCCTGCTGGGCCTCGACCCTTAAGTCATTCAGACCTCTTTCTTTTGTAACTGTGCACGAAACGAACCTTTGTTCTGACTGGGGAGAGTTTGGGCCCAGGCAGAGTTTGTAGCCTCCTTGAAGGTAAGTTGCCCATGGGACACATGACAGTTGTAGATGAGAAGTGAGGCCTGTGTGAAAAAAACCTGTTTGGTCAAAACATAAGGAGCCTGCTCAGATGCCATCAGGAGCTATATATATTTTGTTCTTGGTTTTTAAAAAGAAGTCCACATTTCATTGGTTTCTAGTTTGTCTGAAGGTGTGGAGATGAAACTACACGAGGTTATTAGTTTCTTTCCTTGCCTTTGTACAGACAAGATCTCACAGAAACTTAACCTTTTCTGTTTGTGGGGAAGTCCACTGTTAGAGTGTTACTTGGCTTTTATTTATATAATGTCTCCTTTTGCAACCAAAAAAGGCTTTGAGAAAAGCTTTTCATCTATATGAAACCTTAGATTCACTGGGTTTAGAACCAGAAAGACCTACTTTTGCCAGGGATGAGCAACTTAGGTGTTCATAGCTACTAGGCAAGTAATTTTCCTGAGTGAAAGAGTCTAATTCAAGAAACACATGCATGAGAGCCTATGTCCCACTGGAAATGTACATTGCCAAACTTGTGGTCATATGCTTCTAGACTCAACTATCTATGCAGAAGAGCTTGCTATAAAGCCCTAGAGGTAACATATAGGCTCTGTGACTTAAGGCTGATATTGGTAGGGGTTCCTTTTCCTCCAGATTAAATTTTTCCATATATTAGAACTTGAAATGGCATTATTACTACTTATTTAACTCATGAGATCCATCGTAGTGCCTTTTCACTGTGCATGTGCTATTGGTTACAATACTTAGTACAATATTTTGCTCATCAGAGGTGACATTTTAAAAATATGGAGCCCTCTCTAGCTCAGAGAAAACCTTTCTAGCTGTTTCATTAGATGATTATTCTAAATTTAGGCAAAATAGATCACCCTGTAGACCTCTCGTAGAAACTCCAAATGGAAAGCAATCTTCAGAGTCATGTATTTTTACCCTCTTCTTATCGACAGAATCATTTCTAAATCACCTTGGTTTCTGAGAACCTAGCAGCATCTGTCAAGCCTGAACTGTTTCCTCATTTCCAGCTGTTACCGTTAGACTATAATGTAAGCAAGTGTCTTGAAAGATGCTGCCTTTGCACTAGAGAGGTGATATTTAAGAGCTGGCACCAGTAGGAAAAACTCTAAATTATTCTCTAGGTTTTCTTTTCTTTTCTTGCAGTATTAGGCATTAAACTGAGGGCTTTAACACTGAACTACAAATTGCTAAGTTGTCCAAGTTGAGCTCAAATTTGTGATCCTCTTGCCAGAATGCTGGGATTACAGGCATGTATCACCGCAACTGGCAAATAGTGAAACTTTTTTTCAGGATTGGCCCATTGTCTGTGTGTGTGTGTGCGTGTGTGTGTGTGTGTGTGCGCCTGCACCTGTGCATGTGTGTTTGTGTGTGTGTGTGACTAAAGTTTGAACCACATCCCACTCCCTTCACTATACACGATCCTCTTGCCTCAGTCTCCTGGAGTCCTGGGACTACAGGTGTGTGCCTCTGTGCCTAACTCCTGTAGCATGACACTGTGACCTGGGTTGGCTGCCTGAGTTTAAGCCTTTGACCTTTGGTGTTGGTCTTCTTTGCTCTGTTTAGTCCACTCCCGTGTTAATTAGGCAATTAGCTTCTGCCTCTCTATGATCATGTATACACTGCTTTGCTGATGACTTGGAGAGAGGAGGACTGTGATTACACACCTCAAAATGAGGTCAGTTTTTTTTGGCACCTTGGATAGTAGTTTGGAAAATCAACATAAGTACATTTTTTTTAGCCAACATAGTTATCAATACAAGTTAAAAAAAATTTTCTTTCCTCATGGATTCTTAATATTAAATGCTATTATTATCTTATTATTATTAATGCTATTATTATGCCAACATCATTTACTAAGGCCTGCAAAACAGTGACTGTCCAGCACTTCGCAGCAGCAACCTCCTTGAGCAGGATAAATGCTAAGAGTATCTCAAGAAACTTCCTCCCAGACCCCCTTCCTACTTATTGGAGGGTCACTAAAACAATAATATCAGAGGTAGCTGAGTACTTTATGGTTTTCAGAAGTGAGGCCTTGCTGAAGTGCCTTCATCTGGGATGCCTTTACACTGACAAAGAAATGACAATTTTGCTTTAGCTTTCTTAGGGTGAAAGCCGTTGTACATAAAGGAATATCTGTGTTAGCTTTAGCCTACTTATACAGAAATGTAAATAACTGCTTTCAAATTCTTGCCTGAAAGTGACTTGAAATAAAAAGGATCCTGAGAATATCAAGAAAACAAAGTGAATAGAGAAAAAAAATGGGTGAAGACACCATGGGAGGGAGAAATGGAAAACACATTTTGCTGGCACCACCACCTACATGGGGACAACAAGCCCTCCCCAGGGACTGTCTCTTGAGGGTCTATGTCCCATAGAAAGTGTTAAGAACTTTAGATGACTGGCCTGACAGATAGGTGAAATTGATTTCACACTTTTTATCTAATGCTTATGTGTGGCATAACCTTTGACGTATTTCTTCACATCTTTGTACTTTTTATCTTTCCTCACTGAAAAATGGGACAATGTATTCTGCTTTTTCTCAAGTATCAGACCTTGACATTTGCATAGCGTGCTACAATTTGTTAGGCCTTTTGCAAACAAACTGCAGTTTGCCCTCCATAATATGTAGAGTTGTTAGGCTGGCAGAGGAAGACAGAAAGGCTCAACCACTGTTGACAGATGCAATACCACAGAGAGACCATCTTCTCTGGAGACCAGGCAACTCAGGAAGAATAGTGCCTGAACTTCTTGAGGCTCACAATTAAATGTCTTCCTTATTCCCCTGGGACACTTTGGGATTCAAAAGAGCTAGTGGGTATGAAAGGAAATTAGTAAGTCTAAAGACCAGGCCTTTGTGAGAAATTATACTTGTTCTTCCTAGGAGAGGGAATCTGGAAGATTACTTTGTCTGCCAGTAGGGCAGATGAGCAGTTCGATGCAGAGGGCTGCTACACAGCAAAGCAGTATTATCTCTGAGGACCCAACAATGGTAACCCAGCCTTAGAAGCTCTCTTAGGTTCCTCCTTGTCCTTAAATTCCAGTTTTAGAATGAGTAGCCTTCACAGCTACCGTTTACTGATGGCATGGTGCTGGGATGACCTCGGTCAAAGTTACGATATCTCTGGCCAAGCCATTTAAGGGCCAGTCTGTTTGTCCACATTGGTTGGGCTGCTAGTGTGCAGTAGTCTGTAGGCATTTTCATGTTTCCTCTAAGGTCAGTTTCTTCCTTTTTCAACACCTAGTTTCAGGCTGTGGAATTTCTGGCTCTACCAAGTGTGGTTTTCAAGCTTACCCCCCCCTCTCTTTTTTGAGACAGGGTCTCACTATGTAGCCCAGGCAAGCCTCGAATTCAGGAATCCTCCTGCCTCTGCCTCCCGAGTGCTGGGATTACAGGTGTGAGCCACCATGCCCGGCAAGTTTACCTCTCTTTTATATTCCCTTTCCATCTTTGGCCTTACTACTTCTCAGTCATTGAGTACCAAACTTGGTACTAAACTTGGGCATAAGGTAAGTTGGGGCCACTGTAGGCTAGAGCTAAGGGTGTGTCCTGTGTTTTGTCAGTCTCAGAGAACTGTGATCTCTGGGGAGCACTTACTGGCTCCAGGTAAAATGCTTCCCTAAAGTCCTTGAAAAATCGGGCTGATTCTGGAAGACTGGATAATCATGCCATCCAATGAAGTTATAATACAAAGACACCGGGGAAAACCATCTTTTTTCCTCTTCTCTCTTTTCCTTTTGGAGGGAATTTACATCTAGCCTATGTTGGCTCTATTTCTCTTCATTGATTTGAGGAAGCAGGTGCCTTTCCCTGCCTGCCTTACCCTCTGTTTTGAACCACACCCTTCAGCTCTGAACAGAGAAAAACTAAAGCTGCCAGACTAATTCAATCAGTTTAATTTGTTTTCTCTTCTAACACTGGACTCTCATGGATATCTTTAGAGAGAGAGCAAGGTGTATGGTTTGAAAAACTGTCCTCTCAGAAGCTCGTATATTCAGAGTTCTAGTTTCTGGGAAATGGTTAGATCATGAGGATATTCGACTCATCAGTGAATTACTCTTTCATTGAGTTCCAAGATCAATGCACCCTTAGAAAGTGGCACCTTGTTGGAAGAAGTAGGTCCCTGGGGCCCTGCCTTTGAAGGTTTACCTTTCTTAGGCTCTTTTGTTCTCTGTTTTGTGGACAACATGAATTTAACAGCTTCCCTGCATGGCCTTCCATGACGGTGTTCCTCCCTTGGAGCCACCTGACTATGGACTGAAACTTCTGAAACTATGAGCCAAAATAAACTGTTTCTCCTGTAAAATGGCTTTTCTAGATAGTCACAACCATGAAAATCAGACTGATACACAAGGTATTTAGAGGGTGGCCAATGACGAGCGTTTATAGAACATAACATCCAGGATGTCACCACGCCCAGGCCCGTCCTTTTGATACGTCTATAGGGATAGTGCTGGGGAAACCAAAACAAAAACATGTCAGAGGTGATTTCCTTAAAAGTGAAAAAGAAAACCTTCTAAACTCGTAAATAGATAATTCATTTAACTTTTTTGTTTCTCTTTGCTGTTGGCAGATATGTAATTTGTATGAAGGGTTATCTATTTGGTGGTGGTTGAAACCTAGAGTTCTTTGTTAGAATATTATTTAAGGGATCTAGGTTTTCTGTCTTCATGCCCCTCTTTCTCTTCCTTCAACTTATCAGTCCTTCCCCTTTATCTTTATATATTACTTGACATTTCCTATTTCATGGAACCTTTCCTAGCAATTTTATCCATCCTCATTGCAGATATAAGATGAAGAAATTAAGTGTACAAAATGGGATATGACCCATATAAGCCCTGTAAGTATTTAGAATTGCAGGGCAGAACCAGTCTCTAATTCTGTACTTCTGTTTGATGGTGCGATGTTATTACTCTGTTTGAAAATCTTTAGAAACACACTTTTCTTTCAAGTAGAATAACTATTCTATCTGTAGTTTCTCTTATGCAAGTGCTATCTTGTGAACCTGTTATTTTCGTCCCGGTGGATCATCAAAAAGAAATATCAGCACTGAGATGTTACCATATGTTGTTATTATTAATGCTGCAAAATGTAATTTTGAGAGATTGCTCATGCACTCTTTAGGGAATGAGGTTCTTGTCTAAGTTCACATTTGATTGAATTGGATCCAACTAAAAGGCCTGGATTTGTTTATCCTTCTTAAGATGGTCTATGAGCAATGGTTGTTGACTCATAGAACTAGAGAACTTGAGGGCTTGGGGAATGTCTTATGTCACCTAATTTCATTATCTTGCTGATAGTTGAGCACCTCTAAAATTTTCTTGCCTCTAAATGGTCATGATATACAGAAAATGTTCAGGTAACATACAAAAAGCACTCAATTGTAATACCAGTGTTACCAAACTTTTAATGACAGAGGGATATAATTTTTCCTCTTGCTCACTCCGTTTAGCCCCTTGAGAATATATAGACTCTACTATTTCTGGTCGGAAGTATGAGCCTGGGGGTCTGTACTGTGAGACCAGATGTGCCAATTTCTGTTTTCTGGGCTTCTGAAATTTTATCTTTTGCTCATCATTTGGATGAATCATTTCATCTGTGTCAGCTTCTTGACGCTCTTACACATATGTGACTAGACTGAGGGCATCCGGGCACAGAAGGTTTCTGTTCTATCTTATTCACACATTTGTTTGAGGACATAGGCCACACAGGAGCTCCTGCGTACTGATACTGCCACACTTTCGTGATTAATAGGAATGGTGCTGTAACTAATGAGCCCACTGAACACGTCTTTGGACAATATGCTTTCTTGGCTGCTCTACCGTCTATCAAGAAACAAAATGTTTCTGCCATGGTAGCTCAGCAGTTACTTTTCAGTTATGAGCAAATAAATGGTGGAATGCTGTGCTGCACGTAGGAGGCCAAGAATGGATTAGAAAACAACTTCTGTGTGATACATTTGGGGACAGATCATAATAACAGACCTGTATATTCTGCCTGTTGTTTCAGACTTTTAGTTGTTTTAATAGGATTATTAAGCTAATGAGTTTATTGGCATTGCTGCTCAATGAATCTCAGGCCTGAGGGTCATAGGTGAGGCAGACTCATCCCCATATACAATTTTATAATCCCCATATACAACTTTATAGTAAGTAAGCATAGGATTCCCCCCACATTTTTTGTTTTTGGTACTGAGAATCTAAGTCAGAACCTCATGCTTGCCAGGCCAGCACTGTGTTGCTGAGCTACATTCCTTGCCAGGTTATTTTTCTTTTAAAAAATTTTGTTACATGTTTGCAGTACATAATGATTACACTCACAGTGGAGAGCTGGTACACGTACAGAACACATCTCAACTAATTTTCCTGCCCTTTCTATTTCTCCCCATCCTCTTCCCTCCATCTCTTAGTCCTCTTCCCTTCAGCAAAAGATCTATTTCATTGTATCCCATTATCTGTCTTTTATTTTGCTCTTTGATTTTCATACAATTTAGGTTTTTCATATAAAAGAAACCACATGATATTTAAGTTTTCATGTCTGACTTTTTCACATGATATTATGATCCCAAGCCACGTCTGTTTTTTAACAAATGACTCAAATTTACCCTTATTTGTGGCAGAATAGTACTCCATTATATATAAATGCCACATTTTCTTTGTCTATTCTTGTGTTGATGGATATACAAAGCACTGCCAAAATTTAGCTACAGTAGGCTGTGCCACTCTAAACAGATGCATGTATCACTGTAATATGATACCATTAACATTTTCAAAGAAACCTAGGAAAAGAATTGCTAGGTTGAATGAAACTTCTGTTTTTAGTAATTTGAGAACTCTTCATATTGATTTCCATAATGACTGCAATAGTCTGCTTTCACACTAAAACACAGAAGTGATCCTTTTCACCTTTCAGCCTCACCAGCATTTGTTATTATCTGATTTGTTGATGAGAGCCATCATTTCTTGAGTAAAAGGGAATCTTAGTATTGCTTTAATTTATATTTCTCTGATGGCTGGATATGTTGAGCATGTTTTCATGTTTTTATGGGTTTTTCCTTTTTCTAAGAAGTGTCCATTCATTTCATTTTCCCCTGTTCAGAGGGGCCTAATTTCCTGGGTTCTGTATATATTCAAGTTATTACCCCTCTGTCCAAGTCATAAGTGGCAAAATTTTTTCCTATGCTATATATGTTGTGTCTTCAATCTTTTGGTTATTTCCTTTGTAGTACAAAAGGTTCTTAATTTTATATAATCCCATTTATTGATTCTTTATTATCAATACTATCAATGTGATATCAATTATTATTGATGTTATTTCTTGTACACTTGTGATTCTGCTCAGAAAGTCCTTGGCTACACTCATGTCTTTAAGACTTTCGCCTATTTTGTCTTCCAGTAACTTAAGTGTTTTTATTATAATATTTAGATCACCAATCTATTGATTTTCATTTAGTACATGATGAGAAATATGGATCTGGATTCAATTTTCCTTATGTCTACTGTCAGTTTTTCTTGACCCATTGGCTAAGAGGAATATCTTTACTCCAGCATATTATTGGCCCCTTTGTCAAAAATCAGATACCTGAATGTGACTGGAGTTGTTTCTGCATCCTTGCTCAGTTTTGTTGATCTGTATGTCAGTTTATGTGCCAGTACGATGTTTTTGTTGTCACTGTGGGTTTGTAGTGTAGCTTGAAATCTAGAACTGTGATGCCTAACTGCTTAACTGCTCACTCTGCCTGGTGTATTCATTCCATTAGACTTTTTGACATTGTTGCCATTATTGGCTCTTTCTAGCCTCTCAGTTTGTTGTCGTTGGCTCCAAATAAATTTTATGTTGTGCTCTTGGAAATATTTTGATTTTTTTTTCTTTTTTGGAGACAAGGTCTTGCTTTGTAGTTCAGGCTGGCCCTGAGCTCACTATGGTGCCCAGGCAAGCCACCGCGAACTCAGCAATCCTCCCGTCTCTGCCTCCCGAGTGCTGGGATTACAGGCGTGAGCCACCACGCCCAGCATTATATGTGGTAACCGGGGATCGAACTCAGGTCTTTACGCTTGCGAGGCAGGCGCCGGAACCACTGAGCTAACCCTCCGGCCCATTATTTTGATATTTTGATTGGGATTCTATTAAAACTATTTATCAGATTTGGAAATATGGCCTTTTTTACAATACTACTTCTTCTTGTCCAGATGCTATAGTTGCATTTTTGATGTCTTCTACCATCTCCTTTTCTAGAATACTATAGCTTTCATGTAGAGGTTGTTGATTTCCTTTTTTTAGGTTAATTCCTAAGAATTTAATTTTTCTTTGGGCTATTCTAAATGACATCATTTCCCTAATTTCTTTCTCAGTGAATTCATTACTGGTGTATAAAAATAGTATGGGTTTTTGTGTGTTGGTTTTGTATACTGCTGCTTTACTGAGTTTATTTCTCAGGTCTAGGAGTATTTTGGTGGATTTTTTTGGAACTTATATGTAAAGGATCACAATATTTACAAATAATGATGATTGACTTCTTTTAATGTACCTATTCCTTTTATTTCTTTTCTCACCTGACTATTCTAGCTAATATTTCAAGTAGTCTATGCAACAGAAATGGAGTTAGTGAACATCCTTTTCTTGTTCCTGATTTTAGAGGAAAATCTTTCATCTGTTCCTCATGATATTGATTGTAGTTTTGTCATGAAGGGTTCTATGAGACTGAGATTAGATCTGCCTCTCTTTTCTCAATTTTTATTATGCATGGCAATCTATGGATATGATGAAATTATTTTTTTTTCTGTTTGCTTCTCCTCATATTAAGTTACTACATTATTGATTTCTGTAGGTTGAACCATCCTTGTATCCTTGGGATGAAGCTTTCTTTTTCAGGATATATGATTATTTGGTAATTTTCTGCATTCTATTTGCCAGTATCTTTTTGAGGGTTTTTACATCATTAAAATGAATGGACTGTAGCATTCTTTTTCAGTTCGATTTTTCTTTGTTTTTGGAATCAGGATAATGCTAGCTTCTAGGAATGATTTTGGGAATATTCCTTCCTTTTCAGTCTCATTAATGATTTTATGGAATGTTGACTTTAGATTTTTCCCTGAAGTTTTTGTCACATTCAGTAATTATAGTCGGCAGGTTTTCAATTAGTACTCCCTTGCCCATCCTTAGATTGTTATATCTTCCTGGTTCAGTTTTTATCTGGGAATCTATCCATTTCTTCTGGATTACCCCATTTATTGGAATACAGGTTCTTGAAGTAGATACTAATAATCTGGATTTTGGCAGTGTCCAGGAGGGTTTCAACATGTTCATTTTTAGATGCATTGACTTTGGTCTCTTTCCTTTTCTTCGAAGACTGGCTAAGAGTTTGTCTATTTTTTTGCTTTTTCAAAGAACCACCTCTTTAAGACATTGATTCTTTGCATTTTTTTTAGTCTCAATTTTATTACCTTCTTTCCTGATAGTCACAGCTATTGATCCATTTATTCAAAGGTGTGGTTCAACTCTGATATTGCTTTGTTGATATTTTTGTTGGACTTACGAGATTTTATTTATTATATGACACGGAGTTCTTTTTCTGATCATGGCTGTTGAAATTATACATGCCTCACTTGTCTTCATGTTAAATTTTTTCCCCATGTTTTGAAACTTTTCTGCTATTATTTCTGTAAATAATGTTTTTTTAATGTCTTTTATAGTGTCAAGTTTTTCACTAATTCCAGTTAATAGTAGATTAGTTTTTTTCCATCAAGCAGCTGTCAGGTCCATTTTATATGTTCTCTTATTGCTTCTATGTTGTCTCTGAGTATATTGTCACTTATATCAGCCCATCTTCTATTGATGACACTCTGTCTTCAGATCAGTCCATTATGCTGCTCATATACTGGGTAGAATTTTTAATCTATTGGCTTTATGTTTGGCCCTTTTTCATGAACTCTAATTGTTTGCTAAGCTGGTCATTTATGTTTTGTAGCTTTTTATTAGCATCTTCTATAAGATCACAGAGTATTTTATTTATTAAGTCCATTATCTGACCTTTGAGGTCAATGAAAAACATAATATAATTTTTGTCTCTGATCTGGGGATGTAGCTCAGTGGCACAACACCTGCCTGGCAAGCCCAAGGTTCTGAGTTCGACCCCCACAGTTTTGCAAAAAAAAAAAAAAGTTTTCCTCTCTCTCTATCATTTCATTGAATTCCTCTTTTTGCATTTTGATTTCTTTCCCATTGACATTTGATGAATCAGCTATAGGGGAATTGTGAGCTTTTGGAAGAATTTTGTTTCTGTGTCTTTTCATATTTGTGTGTGCATGTGTTTGTGTGTGTGCACATGCATACATATATGCTGAAACTTTTTGTTTCAGTGTAGGGGAGAGTCCCAGTTGCCACTATGGAGACTTTCAGTACCACACTCTGGATGAGCCTTAACCCCTGTCCCAAGATCCAACCACTTTTATTAATTTGAGGAAGAGAGAATGCAGTACAATTGGCATAGCACAAAGTTCTCTGGAAATGAGTTGCACTGTTGTTAATGACACAAAGATAAACTAGATATTGTCATACAGTAAAATCCAAATTATAGCAACAACTGTGCCACTTTGACGGTAGCAAGAAAATTAGCAAAACTAATACAGTCGAAGAGGCTTGATACTGACACACTAAAAAAAACAATGGATACTACCACTGTACCATTCTTAACTATAGAAAAGACATCTTTACTTATTCTTCATAGTAACACCAGGTCTATATTATTGCTCAGTAGTAATGCAAGAGTTTGAAAGAGAAAACCAAAGTCATGAAATTTGAAAAATAAGGAAAAGAATGAGAAACATGAAAAATATTGAGTAAAGCATCTCATTAAGGATTAAACATAGATTAATAGGATTAGAGAAAAGAAAAAACAAGAAAAATAAAATGCAGAGCAAAATAAAGTGAAAAAAGAGAATAAAGAAGTAAAAGAAAATCTCCAAAAGTCCATCAAGAAAAAGAAATGAGCAAAAAATGTTTCTTGTTTTAAAAAGAATGGTTTATTTGCATGGTCTGCAGTATCAAAACACACCATACCCAGGAGAGCCATAGTGTGCCACTCCAACTGTGTTTTCCACCTATACTTAGATTTTTGTTGAATCTTGTCCCACTCTTCCTTCTGAGTTTGACTGGTCAGCTGTGAGAGGGCTGTACTCACAGTGGTGGTTTCCAGTTCCTATGTTGCTCTGTGAACCTGAGTCATGGCTATTTTTATAGCCTGTAGGTTTGTGAGGTGTCTCCCGCAGCTTCCGAAACCTCTCTGTTGTTACGAGCTGTGGCACCTGTCTGAAGCAAGATGTAACCCTGCTTACTTTAGCAGATGGGAAAGTGGAGAGACCACTCAATAGTGTGCCGCCAGGAGTGCTGGTGGTGGTGGGGAGTGTGTCAAGCAGACTTCTAGACTTAATATCAGTATTGTCACACCTGGCCCCCTCTGCTATTTTCATAGAACTGGTGTGGTTTTCCCCACAGAGGGTGGGACCGCAGTGTCCTTTCTTTGCCTGAGTCTAAACTTTTCCGAGGTGTCTCCATCCATACCCTCTCCACGACTATCTCTAGCGGCTGTCTCCTGCCCAGTCACTGTGGTACAGTGACATGAGAAACCCCAGAGCATAATTTTTCAGTAGTTGTCCATCGCACAATCTTCAGCAATGAACCCTTCCCGAGAAATGGCTCCTGATTAAACACTATCACATGTGGCGGGTTCTGCACTGAATTTCCTCTCCAGTTCTCGCCCGCCATGTGGGGTGAGTTACTTTTAGAGTAACAACCCCCACTTTTTTCAGTTAACAATAGCTGTGGGTTCTTCCTCAGCTCAGTGCTGCAGTTCTATTCTGCTGTTTCTCCCGGGAGCTGCTGACTTGCCAGGCTGACCTTGTGTAAGCAAAACCAAATCTCTCTCCCTCCGAGCCTGGGTCAGTTTTCCAAACTGCTTCATTCTTTGCTTGAAATTGTACTACATTCTCTAGCTTTTCTGTAGTTTCTAGTTTTCTTGTCAGCTTCCTCCTGAATCCCTGAGATGTGCGTTTTCTTTTTGTCACCAAGTTACAAGTTTTTCAGTTATCATGATTCCTATGGAGGCTGTATTTAACCATGTATTATTTTTAAGGCAATATTTAGTAAAGGTCTTATTTGTGGGATAAAACAAACAGCGGTCCTGAAATTATAGTGCAGTCAGAGAAAATTGTGTTTTGGCTAAATCTGTAGAAGTCCACCTTCCCTTGTAGGGAATAGGCTAAATATAGGGAGTAGGTTAAGACCTTTCCAAATGCGAATGTTATGAGAAATTTCACCCCAGCATGAGCATGGCATCAGTGGGTAGTAGACAGTGTGGCTTCATTGTCCTGGCAAATGCTTATTATTAGTGGGTCCAACATCCAGTTGTTGAATGTGTATTGATAAGCTGTAAAGTATGGTGACTAGGAATCCAGAAGCAGACAGTGTGTCTTGAAGATAGTTTCCATATCTATAGAATAAAGGACTTTGCTATAAATTAATCAATTGAACAGATGATCTTCAAATGGCCACTGAAATATTTTAAACCACTCTTCAAGAAATCGGTATAGTAAAAATGAAAACTTAATACTGGAGGTGATTTTCCTAAGCTCTAATTTGAGTGAAATTATTTCCCTTTATTAAATTTCCGTTTTCTCTCCTGAAGACAAAAAGCTAGGGCAGATAAATACTATGAATCTTTTTAGAATATACTACTTTATTTTTTTTTGAGACAGGGTCTCGCTTTGTAGTTCAGGCTGGCCCTGAGCTCACTATGTGGCCCAGGCAAGCCTTGAACTCAGCAATCCTCCTGCCTCTGCCTCTCGCGTGCTGGGATTACAGGCATGAGCTACCATGCCCAGCAATATACTACTTTATTTTTTTATTAAGGTCAAATAACCATAAGTCTTACCGTTTAAATTATGCAAGATATACAATTCAGGACATTTGTAATGTCCTACTGCTATCATCTTATATCTAGCTGCAGAACTTTTTATCAACCCCAAATAAATTCCATGCTTATTACCATTCAGTCTCCATTACTGCTTTTTTCCAGTCCCTGGACTCCATCATGTTTTGCACACAAGTTGGCAAGTGGAAGACCCACAGATGATTAGGGAAAAGATGTGACTGAGTAGGCATTAAGGTCAGGAAGAAATATATACCAGAGTAGCCACGAATATCTCAGCCTAAATATGGAATAAGAGGTGTTAAAATATTAAGCAGATATTGCCAGAAAACTTTCAATTTGGAACAGTCCAGATTTGAGATGTTTGTAGATCTCTGTAGGATCAAGAAAGTGAAGGAAATCTTGACAGACTGCCTTAGATGACATAACCTAGACAAGGTCCCCCACATTGTTATTATCCCCTTGGTACGTTTCTTTTGCCTCTAGAGTCGAAAGGCAATGTCATCGAAAATGTCCCTCTCAAGTAAAGGAAGGGTTTTAGAAAGTATTACATAATTACTTTCTTAATGTTCTCCAATCTATCACACCTTGACTAGTACTTATTTTACAGACAAGCACCAAAACTCCCTGGCTCCAAACCAAAGAGAAAACTACACATGCTAGACTGCGAATGTAGTAGTTGCCCTTTGGTCCTGACAGGGTCTTCTATGGTGAGACGTCAAGGTCTCACTGCAAAGCCAGTGCTTTTCCGGGCTACCACTGTGCAAGATTTTTAGTTTTGTGTTATTTTTCATTTCTAAATGTCTTTCAAATAATGGCAAGTTTCCAGGAGATGAATAATGCAAATCATCTTGATTTTCAGCTCTCTTATTGTGGCTTTCATCATGAAATTAGGTAGAGCAAAGCTTTGCATTTCCATATCTAGATAGCTTAATTAGAAGCATTTTCTATTTTTTAGCTCAAACCAAGCACATAAAAGGAATTAAAGAAGCAGTGAACTTTTAAAGGCCCCATCATAGCACTCCATCTTGTGGGTATTTTACTAATAAGATTAATTCTATCAAAATCTTAGCAAAATAAGACCATGGAAGGCAAAGAAAGGGAAGCCTGAGAGGTAGAGTGGAATACAGTTCACTTAGACGGGAGCTATAGTTCACTTAGTGTTCTTGCCTGGCAAGGAAACTGTGTTTCTGGCAAAGGTTTGGCAGACAGCCCAACCCTCTCCCAATTTGATTTAACCCCTTACATTAGGAAAGCTTTTCATGAGCAAAAATGTCATCCCCAGAGAAGCCTTTTTTGTCATGGTAAAGGGGGCTTTTGTAACTCTGCTGTGAAGGAAGTGCCATCAGGAGTATGAGAGATATGGGGTATGAGATACGGTAGAAATGATAAGAGCATTATACAACTCATTTCTTTTAAAATGGCTTCATGGGTACAATTTAAATATACATATACTTATATATATATATACATACACAAACATATATACATGTATGTATATATAAAATGATCACATTCATGAAAGGCAATTTGTACCTGTAAATGATATACCTTGATCCATCTTTTTTTTCCAATCCCCTTCCCTTCAACACCCTCTCCCCTCTTTATTCACAAAACTTTTCTTTACATTTTTCCTCCTTTTCTGTTTCTTTTTCTTTTCCCTTCTTTTTTCTTCCTACCCTTAATAGTTTCCCATTCCTTTTGAATAGTTTCTTCCTAGTTCATGTTATCCATTAAACATTTTGGTCCCTATTTTCCCTTTCAGTTTCTCACAGCAGAGAGACAATGAGATATTTATATACATTCGTCCAATTTGTCTCCCTTAGGAGTATAGTCTCACTTAACAACCATTTAGCTATAAATGATTCAAATTTATCTTTCTTTGTGCCCAAGTTGTACTCCATTATATATGAAAAGATATATGTTTTATCCATTTATCAATTTATGGGCATTTTAGTTGTTTTCAATATTTAGCTATTACAATTAGCTATTTAGCTATTAGCTATAAACATGAGTGTGCATATATCATTGTGGTATGCTTTTAATTCTTTATCGCATATACCCAACAGAGCAATAGCTGGGACAAATGAGGTCTCTCATGCTAATTTTTTTTTTTTTTTTGAGACAGGGTCTCACTTTAGTTCAGGCTGGCTCTGACCTCACTATGTAGCCTAGGCAAGCTTCGAACTCAGCAATCCTCCTGTCTCTGCCTCCTGAGTGCTGGGATGACAGGCGTGAGCCACCATGCCCAGCACTGTGGTATGTGGTATTGATGGCTGGTGGGCGTGAGTCACCACGCCCAGCCTTGTATGTGGTTACTGGGCTCAAACTCAGGACCTTGCACTTGTGAGGCAGGCGCCAGAACCACTGAGCTAAATCTCCAGCCCTCTCATGCTAATTTTTTGACGAATCTCCACAATGATTTCCACAGTGGCTGCACAAGTCCGCAGTCCCATCAGCTAATTTCTAAAACTTTTTCTTTACTAGAGAAGGCAGCTCACCTCAGATTTTTTTCATCATTCTGGGGGAAGATACTGTCAACATAGTGGGGGGATAACAAGAAGAGGTAAGACTTTGTGCAAGGAACTATTTCATAACCATTGCCTAAGGGCTTGACATGCACTTACTTTATTTAATCTTTGAACAACCCATGAAACATATTCAAATTTTTTTCTGTTTCACAGATTAAGAATGAGGAAACTGAGGATCAGGGAAGCAACATCTTGTGTGTTACATAGCAAGGCAACTGTAGAGCCAATATTTTTTTTTATTGAGACTCTAAAACCTCTACCATTTATCTCTGTCACAGACTGTTTCTCTTAATTTTGGCTGAAGAGTCTGGAGATCTGGCTTCATTCCTGACTAAAATTTGTTTAGTGTGAGGCGTGCCCTTCTTTGACCTTGACTTTTTCATCTGGGAAGTAGGAATAATAAGCTTTGCTTTGCCTGCCTTGAAGAACTGTTTCAAAGCCTACATGAGAGTTTGTGGAAAACTACTGGATTTTCAAGGAAACCAGGAGCAAAAGAACGACAGGGAAGAGTATGAAGGGCTTGTTGGAGAGGGTATAAGTTTGCACAGTAGAAGGATGTAAAGATGTCGAATTGTAATGAATAGAATATGCTAGAATGCATTGAAGTGTGGCCAGGCTAAGGTTATGGATGTATGTTGTGGTACAGTGGAAATTAACGGGTCAAGCCTCGTCTAAAGTGTTGATGGAAACCCTTGAATGCAAAGATCAAGTATTCCTATGTCTTTCTTCATGTCATTTTCACTCCTCTTTTCAGCTTTTTCTTTCTCTTTATATAACCCAAATCTTCATCTTCCTAGTTGAAACTCACTATTTCTCATTGTGTGCTAGAAATGGAAAACAACTTATCAGCCTTCTTATGACAATCTTTCATGTAATTAGTGACAGTTATTAAATCGATTTGCCCTGAGTGACCAAAGAATGATTTCTGTGCCTGACTACACAAACTGGATTGTCTTTGTGCTGTGTTTCCTAGCATGCAGGCTCAACAATCTCTAAATTGTCTGACACTCACAGAAACTGGGATTAAGGATCCAAAGCAAGCATGTGTGTGTACAGAATGAGAGCTGTGTTCTCAGTCAGTTCCTTTCAGACTATATTTCACATTTATCTTTGCACCCACATTTGCCATGTCTTCACTGTAGTGACAGAAAAAGATATTTGGTGACTTTTGTTATAGGACAGTTTGTGTTCTGTCTCACCTCATTCTCTTGTCTGCATTTTGCCCTTTTGAATTGTTTACTGAGATTTATGGCTCGTACCTTCATTCAGACAGAAGCAAAACGAGGGATTCTGCTAGTGATTAAAATTATCTGAAAATAAAAAATGTTACATTGGGAAATACTGATTTATTCTCTCACCACTGGTTGTGTTCAAAGAGTTGAGCATTAAAATTGCGGGAAGGAGATGTTCTCCAGGGGACAGAATTTGGTTTGAGCTAGCTAACCTTACATCTCCTTTATAATTTTTATTGTCCAGCCCAGAGATTCCGATACTCAAAATGACTAGCAGTAAACCCTCACTTTCTGAGAGGATGGCTTACTTTTCACTCCTTTTGCTAGCTAGGTTTGGCCTCTAAGACTACTGAGGTGAGATGTACACAATAGTCCTTATCTTTTCTCTTCTCAGAAACATCGCATTGCTGGACCCAGGAATGGAATACTTGTAAGACATACCTTAAACCTTTATTGAATTCATGAAGGAGCTACTGGATGAATGTTAGAACAGTGTTCTTTTTAGAAGTACCAGTTCATTTGGAGGGAGGGGCTAATAAAGATGTGGAAGAATATATACCAAGGGCTGTATGAGCATCCATTGATTTTAAAAATTAACTTTATTGGTGTGCTTTTGATAAATATAAGATCACATTCATCATAAGAACTTCATATGTAATATATCTTGATTCTTTTTCCCCATTTTCCTCCCCTCCCATCCATCCTTCTCCTTCTCCTCTTTTATAAAAACTACATTTTTTAAATTGAATTCTTTATTGGTACATTTTATATACAGCTCACAATCACAGTCAACATTGGGGAATTTGTACCAGTATATGACATGAGTTAATTTTTATTTTTACCCATATCCCTACCCACCCACAACCCTCCACCCCCTATATACATGTTCTTTCTTTTTCTTTTCAAATCATATGTGTTCTTTCCCCTCATTACTTTCCCCTACATTTCCTTTCAATATTTCCTATTTTTATTTTTTCTTCCTTTTCCCATCCCTCTTCACCCTTCCCTTGTTCCCCTTCCCATTTGAAGATTTTCTTCCTCCTTCCCAACATCTATCATCCATTTTGATCCTCATTTACACTTTGAGTTTCAAACACAAGAGAAAGAATATGATATTTAAACATGAGTATTTGACTTATTTCATTTAAAAGTATGGTCTCAAAGTGCATTCATTTACTTAAAGATGTCTCAAGTTTATCCTTCTTTATGGTAGTGTAGTACTCTGTTTTATACAAATGCAACATTTTCATTACCAATACACTCATTGACAAGATTCTGGGATGTTACAGGATTTAGCTATCACAAACTGTCCTGCTATAAATATGAGTGTGCATATATTGCTGTGGTATGATGCTTGTAACTTTTTGGGAAGATACCAAAAAGGGAAATAGCTGAGTCAAATGAAATCTCTAGTTTTCGTTTTTTCAGGAACGTACACAGATTTCTACAGTGTTTGTAGCAGTTTATACTCCCCCCAACAGTGGAGAAGTGTTCCCTTTTCCCCATATCCTCACCAGCATTTGCTATTGGTTGTTTTCTTGATGATAACCGTTCTTTCTGGAGTGAGGTGGAATTGTTTTTATTTGCATTCCTTGAATGACCAGAAGTGTTGAACATTTTTCATACACTTATTTGTTGTTTGTACTTCATCTTTTTTAAAAATTTTATCTTTATTGGTACATTGTATGTACACATTATGATCATACTCAATATTGGAAATTTGGGGTCGGAGGGTTAGCTCAGTGGTTCCGGCACCTGCCTTGCAAGCTCAAGGTCCTGAGTTCGATCTCCGGTAACCACATACAATGCTGGGTATGGAGACTCACGCCCACCAGCAATCAATACCACATACCACAGTGCTGGGTGTGGTGGCTCATGCCTGTAATCCCAGCACTCAGGAGGCAGAGGCAGGAGGATTGCTGAGTTCCAGGCTTGCCTGGGCTACATAGTGAGCTCAGGGCCAGCCTGAACTACAAAGTGAGACCCTGTCTCAAAAACAAACAAACAAACAAACAAAAAATATTGGAAATTTGTACTGTTATATGACAAAATTTAATTCCCACCCACTCTACAACTTCCCACCCCCTAAATACATAAGTTTTGTTTCACTTTTTAAAATTACCATTACATTTTTTTCTTTACCCCTCATTACTCACACCTTGTTTGTACTTCTTTATCTGAAAAGTGCCTATTCATTTCACTTGTCCATTTTTGTTTTAGCTCTTTAAATTTGAGGGATCTAATTCTTTTGAATTCTATACATATTTTCGATAGTAGTCTTGAGGAATAGTTGGTAATTTTCCCCCCACTTTGTTAGTTGCCTCTTCTCTGTGTTGGTGGTTTATTTTCCCATGTGACAGCTTTTTTAATATGATGTGGTCCCAGTTGACTTAATATTAATATTTCCTGTGTAATTGGGGTTTTGTTCATAAAGTCTTTTACTACACCTATGACTTCAAGAGCTTTACCTATTCTATCTTCCAACAGATTGAAGATCTATTATTTATCTATCTATGTATCTATCTAGATATCTTTGATCCATTTTTTATTTAGTTTCATGCAATTGTAAGACACATGGGTCTAGGTATAATCTTCAGTATGTGGAAAGCTAGTTTTCCCAGCACTATTTATGCAAGAGGCTCCTTCTTCCAGTGAAGGTGTTCAATTCCTTTGTCAAAGATAAGGTAGCTGAGTGTGTTTGTTGATTCTGCCTCATGGATTTAGTTTCACCAGTTCTCAAGTCTGCTTATTTTGCCCATCCATTTTGATTTTTATCATGATAATTTTATAGTATAATTTCAAGCAAGGAACTGTGATGGCCCTGACTTGCCTTGTCTTTGCATCCCAGAATTGCTTGTGCTACTCTAGGTCTCTTCTGCTCCCATATGAATTTTAGGATTGCTTTCTCTAGTTCTCGGAGCTATGCTATTGGTATTTTTATTAGGATGGCATTAAATCTGCATAACTGTTTTGGAAGTAAGGCCATTGGCCTCATATTGGTTCTGCCCATCCAAGAACAAGGGCTATCTTTCCATTTTCCAATGTCTTCTTTGATCTCCTTTTTCAGAGTACTATTCACTGTAATGATCTTTACTTAAGTATTTAATTTTTTCTTGATGCCACTTTTAAATGTGTGGTCCTAATTTCCTAGCAAGTTTATTATTTGTATATAAGAATGTTATTGATTTTTGAGCATTGACTTTGTCTCCTGCCATGTTACTAAGTTTGATTATTTAATCTTGGGGTCTTTGGATGGAGGTTTTAGAGTCTTTTATGTAGAGTATCATATAATTGACAAATAATGGTAATTTAATTTCTTTCTTTCTTATTCTTCCTATTTCTTGCTCTTTCCTAATTGCTCTAGCTAATGTCTCCAGATCTATATTGAATGGGCATGGTGATAGTGGACATCCTTGTCTTGTCTTGTTCTTGATTTTCAAGTGAAAGCTTTCAATTTCTGACCATTTAGTATAGTGTTGGCTGTTGGTTTGTCATAGATGGATTTTATCAGACTGACACAGGACCTATTCCAATTTTCTGTAGGGTTTTTATTATGAATGACTGTTGGGTTTTGTCAAATGCTTTTTCTGGTCTATTGAGATGATCATGTGGTGTTTGTCCTTATTTCTGTTAATACGGTGTATTACATTTATTTTGTATGGTGAACCATCCCTACATTCCTGGGGTGAATCTGGATTGGTAATGGTCTATAATCTTCTTGATGATTTCCTGCATTCTTTTTGCTAGTATCTTATTGAGGATTCTGCACAACTAAAGACACTCATGAGAAAAGACTTCCAGAACTGCTTTAGAAAATTGCAAGAATGATATGAATAGATGAGTATATTGTAAAAATTAGTGGTCATGTAGTTTTTACTGTAATAACTCTGGAAAAATTTTAAAGAGCTACTAGTTTTTCTTTTATTACATTTCATGTTTGCACATCTTTAATAGGATACATAAATGGAGTAGTTCAATACAAGTATACAGTATGTAACAATCAAATCAGCACAATACAAATATCTTTGTCTTCAAACAATAATCATTTTTATGTGCTGAATATTTTGTATCCTTTTAGTGATTTTGAAATATAGATTGTTCAACTTGTAGTTACCCTGCTGTGCTATACTAAAGAAGCAGAAGTAATTCTTCCACTTTAACTCACTTCCATTTCAACTTTTGGTGTCCCTTTATTGAACTTCTTTCTGTCCTCTCCATTGTAGGCCTTTCCCAGTCTCAGTACCATTCCATTCTTCTGAAAGAGTGAATAACTTGTTTCTACAAATGAAGGATAATGTGATATTTACCTGTATCCAGCTTATTTTACTTAACAATGTAACCTTGAGCTCCCTCTATTTTGCTACAGATGACAGCCTTTTATTCTTTTTGTCCCTGAATAACATTCCATTGTGCATATATACTATATTCTTTTTCCATTCGTCTACTGAACAGCATCTGGGATTTAGCTACTGTGAATAATGCTGCAATAAACATGGGGGTGCAATATCCACTTAATATAATGATTCATCTCCTTTGGGTATGCTCCCAGAAGACATTTTTAAAGTAAAAATTTTTAATTGAGAGATAAGTATATAATAAATGTTAATATATATGAATATTTGTTCAAATATATGCATGGATATGTATACATGAATATATACATTCATATCTATATATTATTGTGTATATGGATATTTAAATTAATAACATAGTATCTTATAGACTTTCTTATCATTTATGGTGAGAACATTTCAAATCTACTTAGCAAATTCTACTATACAATACAGTACACTATTATTAACTATATAATAGAACTCCAGAATATATAATATACTGTCTTACTTGAGCTTTGAAATCTTTCACCAAAAAATGCATATTTCTCCCAAAACCAACCCCTGGAAACTAGCTGCTAGTCTGCATTTTTTTTTCTATTCTGCACATTTGCGTTTCCTATAACTGGAATATTATATGTGTGAACTTTTTTGGCTGGTTTCTTTCACTTAGTATACCATTTTAAAGATTCATTTATGCTATAATGTATTTCATTACTTTATGCTGCTGTATTCTGTTGAATAGATAAACCATAGTTTATCTATTTATCATTTAGTGAACATTTGACTTATTTCAAGTATTTGGAAATTATGAATAATAATTTTTGTGTGAGCATAGGTTTTCAGTCCTCTTGAGTGTATACCTAGAAGCGGAATTGCTGGGTCACGTGATAACTATTTGTTTAGCTTATTGAGGGACTGACAAAATATTTTCCTTGTGGTTTCACCATTTTGCATTTCTACCAACTGTGTACAAAGTGAGGGTTCATGTTTTCCTACATCTTCCTCAACACTTGTTACTGACCGTTTTATTAATGATCCATTTACCCATCCTAGTCAGTGTGGATCCTATAGTCAGTTTGGATTTGCCTTTCTCTAATGGCAAAAGATAATACCTATACTTTCATGTATGTATTGCCCATTTGTATTTCTTCTTTAGAGAAATGCCTAATGAAATACTATGCCTTTTTAAAATGTTACTAGTCTTTTTACTATTCAGTTACATATTTTCTGAATACTAGATCCTTAGTAGGTTTATGATAGGCAAGTCTTTTATCATATTATCTCTTTCTGGGGGGCAGGTGAGTGTTGGAAATTGAACCAAGGGCCGTCACACTGAGCTACAGCGCTAGTCTTATTTACTATGAAACAGGGTCTTCCTAAGTTGCTCAGTTCGGGCTCGAACTAGTGACCCTCCTACCTCTTGAGTCACTGAGACTGAAGGCATACACCACAGTGCCTGGCTTCCTTATAGTATAGTTGGAAGCACAAATACTTCTAATCTTGATGAAGCCCAGTTTATTTTCTCTTAGTTATTTTTTAGTTGTCATTGAAACAATTATCAGCTAACCTACAGTCACAAAGATTTTTCTTTATATTTTCTTTAGAGAGTTTTATAATTGTAGCTTTTATATTCAGGATTTTCATCCATTTTCAATTATTTTTTGCATGGTCCAAGTTTACTCTTTTGCGTATGGGGTACCCAGTTTGTCCCAGCATTACTTCTTGAAAAGCGGGTACCTCTTGAATCATATGCACACTTTTGACAAAATTTAATTTATCATCTGTGTGGGGTCTATTTTTGAAATCTTTATTCTATTAATCTTTATGCCTCTTCTTATATCTGTGCCAAATTCTTGGCTGGTGTGGATGTGCAGAAAGTCTTGAAAATGGAAAATGTGTCTCCTCATATTTCATTTCTTTTCTTTTGCT
>PVIC010026613.1:0-24384 GCA_004025085.1 Thryonomys swinderianus
ACAAAATGGAATATAATCTCCAGTAGTCTAGTATGACTATGGTGATTCACACTAACTACTGATTTCTTTTGTATAAACCAAATTCAAACACAATGAAAATGAGAAATACCTTTGTAGTATTAGCACAGAAACAGTTTTGACTTCAGAGTTCTGGAGGGACTCACACAGTTTGAGAACAACTCTCCCAAATGATAGATATTCTGTTTTGCAGTCCTAGGAACTGAACTTACAACCTTAAGGATATGAGGCAAGCATGCCCTCCCAGTGAACTACATCCTCAGCCCTCTTTAAAAAAAAAAAAAAAAAATCCTCTTTTTGTAGTCTGGCCACATATTCGAGCCTAGACTCAATCATAGACATCAGATGAAGTAGGGAAACCCTCACTTTTCCTGACAATACAACTGGGAATATTACCACTTACCTTTCAAGGTTCTCCTGGGGATGATCATGAGTTAATTGTGTACATACACACACACACAATAGTTAGGCACAGTGCCTGGTCCAGAGTAAAAACGGCAAGAGAACAGAGGGAAAAAAGCATTCCTCAATATTGCAAAGAAAAAAATACGTAGTTTGAAAATAAAACTCACTGAATCATCTCAAAGCCACATGCCACAAAATAACTTTCATATGAAGTGACAGTTCTGAAGATACAAGGTAAAAAGGAAAGTAACCTGAATAGGAAAGACAACAAAATTCAATGAAAAGAAACTACATAAAATCAAGAGGCTTAACGAAGGAAACTAGTTCAAAAACTACTGAAAGGGGAGTTGGGAAGCACAGACCCGTTGGTTAAACAAAATAACTAAGGAGTATCAGGTTTAAAGGTGGCAGAATTAAAAAGTAGCACACCGTACGTCGAAAAGATGAGAAAAGTACAATCACTGAAATTCGCTTGCAAACTCTAAATTGATTGGACGAACAACAACAATAAAACTTACCAACATAAGCTCCTAATTCTTGCAATTTCCCCTTAATGGCACTCTGAGGGGGGAAGAAAAAGCAAACGTGAGCACGAGAACCGCGGCGCTAGGACACCGAGCCCGAGCGCCGCGCGCAGACGACGGGGCGGCGCGCGCCTCCCGCAGCTCCGGCCCGGTGGGGGCGGGGAGGGCGCGGACCCGGCCCCGCGGGCGAGGGCGGCTCGCTGCGCCCCGGCGGGGGCTCCTCGGGCCCAGACGCTCCCCACCGCCGCTTCCTCCGCCGCTGCACCGCCGCCCGCCGCGATCCCCCGGCCCGCGTCCGCGCCAGGCCCCGAGCGGCCTGGACGAGGAAACGCCACAGGCCGGGCCCACCAGCCCCGTTACTCCTGGCAACCGCCCGCCCTCCGAGGCCCCGCTCCGACCCCTCGCTCGGCACCGGCCGACTCGGGCCTCACCCTGATCTTGCGGCTGATCTCGGTGCCAATCTCCATGGTTCCGCGGCGGCCAGCGGGTTCCGCACTGCGCAGCGTCTCGCTTACCTGGAGCCCACTCCGGGCTCCCGCTCTGCAGACTGGCTCCGCCGCTCCGCCCCAAACCGCGCGCACTGCGTGTCCCCGCCCCGCCGGCCGAGAGCCCCTGGGCCTGCGGGAGCGAGTACGCATGCGCTGCGCCTGCGCACACCCGAACCCGTGCAGCCTATGTTCTGGCGACCCCTGGTGGCCTCACCAGGGACTGCGGCGTGTCCTGGGCCTGACTTCACCTGTGGACGCTTGAAAACCTGCCATTCTTTGCTTTCCTAAACCTCTACTTACTCTTTTTGCTCGCCTTTGAACAATAAGGACGAATTAACTGTGTAGCAGAAAGATTTCCGGCTTTGATGTAATAAATGAGTTCAAATAAAGCTTTTGCTTACTCCTAGAATGGCATCGATCCAGATATTTCAAAGCCTCAGTTCTCTTTCCTGTGAAGTAAGCGCCTGCCAGCGGCTACCCTCCGAGGGGAAATGGGATGTGCTGGGCCACCCTACCCCTTCGGTACGGTCCTTCCTTTGACTCTCCAAATGCCCTGGCCTTCCTAATTTGTTGCCCCTTGGTCGTACCAGCACACTGTGGCCTTCCCGTCACACTAATCCTCATCTTCCCTCTCTTTTCTGAATTCCCTCTTGATAGAAAACAGAATGGACCGAGACTGGGGTGTCCGAAGCAGGCTGTACCGGGGAGAGAGGTACCTGCCCGACTGCTCTAAACATAAAGGAGCAGCTGGGACACAGCAGGCAGGTGGTTATGAGCAGGCTGTGGGAGGGGACTAGTGGTCAGGGGCTGGTGGACACCAGGTGATTTTTCTGGTGGATTCATGTGTGACACAATGGTAACACAAAGGGGTTGCGGCAATACGTGGGGCATTCTGGAAAGGAAAAGGGCAGTCTTTAGGGGAAACTCCACGTTGGCTTTGTTCTGTACTGGTCAGATCTCTCACCTCTTTGGACGACTTTTAATTTTCTGGCCTACACTTGTCAGCTCTAGGTTGATAATGGCTGAATTAGTTAGCTGTAGTCACCCAGGAACAGGGCCTAAGGTAAATCAGCTGGTTACAAAGAAAATACAGTAGCACATACACCAAGTTAGGAGCTAATCCAAGCCAGGCAGCTAGTTAAGCTTAGAAATGTAAATGCAAACACAGGAAAAAAAGATAAAGATAAGAACTCTCAAGGAAAAAATATTCTTTAGATAAAATATACTAAGTTAGTTAACAACTCCTCCCTACCTCTGCAGTGGACTTGGAGAAATTTAGAGTAACTGATACCTTTTAAGCTCAGTTACCTTTGAATTTGGTGAGCTGAGCTGAGTAACTGATTTTCTTTAAACTTTATAAAGCCTAACCCCCAATTTGTTATTCTAAATTTGGCAATGAATACTTTCCATTTAACCTCCTTTCTGTCCACAATGTCATTCTTCAACTGCACCACACAACAGGTCTAGTTTGTAGAAATATTAGCTATTTCATCTTGACCTCTCACATAACCCCTGCTCTCAAATTTTAAGTGGCCACCCCACTTTATTTTCTCCCAACTAACCACTTCACAACTAAAGGCTTCCTTATCATCTCCTTTTCCCTTGCTCATATTTTCTTCCTGTTTTTTCCTTTTTCTGTCCATAGCAGTTTAATTCCCCCTGTGCCTGATCACAAAACCTGGAAAGCAGAATAGGCATAAAGGTCTCTCTCCTCCCTCACATCCACCAATGCCTTAGTCCTTGCTCTTAGTTTATCTATTGCTTCATAGCAAACGAACACAAAGTTAGCAGTTTAGACCACAAACATTTCTCATCTCATGGTTTCCAGTCTGAACACACCTTCGCTGGGTAGTTGATTCAGGACTCACCAGCCTGTGTCCAATAGGTTGTGTTCTCATTAGAAGAATCCCTTTTCAAATTCAAGCAGGTATTTAGCACAATGTGATCAGGGTACACAAGATGGCTGGGGCTCAGGCCTTTTTCCTACATCTTATACGTGCTAGTGAGTCAACATGTTGCATAGCCTGCTCATACACAGTGAACGTGTAAACAAGAAGTCTCTGTGTCTTTGTTATTTCTCTCCTTGCTGAAACAAAATACCTGATACCCACAAATTAAGGAAGAAATCACTGTTTGTAGAGGTTTCAACCTGTAGTGGTCTGGCTCCAAGGCAGGGGAGTGTAAGACCTGATAAGGCTGATCTGGTTTATGCCAAGACACATCTTCCTCCTCCCCAAATCTTTAGTTAAGCACCATAAGAATAAAGTGGGGAAGAAGAGGACTGTATCATAAAATCTCAGGATATAAAACATACACTAACATTGAAACACTTATATATATGTAAGTACACATATATTTTATTATTCTCACCATAGTAATATACTAAAATGCATATGTATCCTTTTTACTGACTCTGCCTTGAATGTAACTCTGCTGTAAAAGACCAAATAAATGCTTAGCCTCAGGGCCAGAGATTTAGCTCAGTGGTTCCAGTACCTGCCTAGCAGCACAAGGTCCCTGGTTCAATCCCCAGTAACCACATACAACAATACTAGGTGTGGTGGCTCACACCCACTGGCAATCAGTACCACATACCACAAATGCTGGGCTTGGTGGCTCAAACCTGTCATCCCAGCACTTGGGAGATAGAGACAGGAGGATTGCTGAGCTCGATACTTGCCTGGGCTATATAGTGAGCTCAGGGCCAGCCTGAACTACAAAGTGAGACCCTGTCTCAAAAAAAAAAAGCACTTATCCAAGTATGTACATGTAGGCAGTGGAAGGGGGAACAGTCAAATCAAGAGTCTCAGAGTCCAGAACAGTTAGTCAAGTTATAACAACTCTCCAGAGGGAGAGTCCCTTTCTCACCATGTAATAAAAGAAACTTAGAAGAAAGACCTCCAAATGCTACTTCTGGGCTACCTAACATACTCTAACAAGGTAGCTTTCTACCTACTTATTTTCTTTCCTTTTCCCAATAAAGTGATTTTGCTTCTCCATTTTCCTTTTTTCCCAATAAAATGATTTTGTTTTTCCTTCTAAACTTGTATCTTTAATTCTTTTATTGGTATGGTTTTTTTTTATAGACCCTAGATAAAAATCTGTCCTCACAAGACATAACAGCAGCATGGCAGAGGGACATCACACAGGAGAAATCTTTCATGGTGTGGCAGGCAGGAAGTAGCAAGCCGCAAGCAACAAGCCTGCTTTCTTCTTTGCCCCTTTATACTCCATCAAATCCTATTGATTGGTACCACCCACCACCAGGGTGGGCCTTCCCATTATCCATACTATAACTATGCTAATTCTAATCCCCGGACCCATTTACTACCACACACTTTAATCCTAGTATCACAAACCCTAGATCCAGCCAGCTCCAAAAAGTCATACCTATAAGGACAAGAGACTTCAAGGAGACATCTAGATGTATCGTAACACTGTTTCATAAAACTTTTTGGTAGCTTGGCAGCTTTGAGTGATGTCATATAAAGGGAATGGGATCCTTCAGCTGCTCCCATACCACTGAGATAGTAAGGGCAGGTCAGACATTCCCATGACTCCATGTTCTTTCTTTGGGCTACCCAAATCTCAAATGAGTCTTCCCAGCCTGGGTCAGAGGCTGAACAATTTGTGTAGTTGGCAATATTCACAGCAGTCCAGTATGGAGCCCTCTGCTTCCCCCAGTGGGGTTAAGGGTGGCCAGGCTCTTCTTGACAAGGGCCCTTTCTCAAGCCTGGGCAGAGATGGACGGGACACCAAAGTGTGGAAAGGGGCTGAGAGCCAATACTCACTGACAGAGAAATAGCTGGCTACAGTTAGTGCTCTGATGGCCATTGAAAGCTTTACTAAGACGGCTCTGTGGTCACATCCTCCTTACCTAACCGTGGGATGGGTTGGAGATTGGACTGCTGAATCCAGGAGGGGACTACCCACACTCCCTCTCTGGAAAAGCCGGGGGTGTACCTGCAACAGGCAGCACTCTATCCACCAGCCCCCTGCAGGGGGAGCTACAGAAGGTCCTAGGGCTGGAGGACCAAGACGGAGCCACACTCAACCCTCTGGGAGGAGAGGCAGCCACTGTTTCTGAACATGCCTGGTTTACTGAGATCTCAAACTGTAAGCAGCCAGCTGCCTGAACAGGTGTGGCCACGCAGCCCTCGACTGGCACCTTATGGCTTGACACAGGGACAGGATACCACAGCCAGCAGGCCAAATTGCCTGCTGTCCGGTTTGGTAATAACACACCAGCCACCATCCACACTCACATTCTGCACTGACAGCTGGTGTTTGATAAGAGACGAACCCTATGTTCGCCACATGGCCCTTGACTGATTAGTCACGATGCATCCCCCTCTTTGGGGCTCAGCCATTTGGGAAGACTGGTGGGCCCTGAGCCATCAGAAGCAGTAACGATGTACCTACCCTCTCGCAGTCCCTCGGGGGTCACCATAGCCTCGTGGTGATATTGCAGATTGTTACACACAGGGCAGAAAGCCATGCGAGCTACAGTGCAAGCTCAAGGCTGAGATGTGATGCTAGAGGAGGTCCAGGCTGCGTGTGAGCAATGTGTGCTGTATTTGCACACACACCCTGGAGACCTTGGCAACCACTGGGCAAGTGTTGCAGGGAGGAATACCCTTGACTAGGTGGCAAGTTAGTATCAGCAGTCCATTACCAAGATGAGAAGGGAAGTTCCACCTGCGTACTTGGGTGGATATGGCCAACGAACTCCTGGCAGTTTGGCCTTTTGTGCTGACCAGGCAGCCCTGTTGAAAGCCCTAGCTCGGTTCAGATCTGCGCTGAATACAGCCAGTCCAGGGTTATTGAAAGTGGCCAGGGATGAGCCAGAGATTTGGCTCAGTGGCTCCGGTGCCTTCCTAGCAAGTGCAAGGTCCCTGGTTCGATCCCCAGTAACCACGTAACACAATGTTGGGCATGGTGATTTATGCCCACAGCAATCAGTACCACATACCACAATGCCAGGTATGGTGGCTCACACCTGTAATCCCAGCACTTGGGAGGCAGAGGCAGGAGGATTGCTGAGTTTGAGGATAGCCTGGGCTACATAGTGAGCCCAGGGCCAGCCTGAACTCCAAAGTGAGACCCTGTCTCAGAGAAAGAAAGAAAAGAAAGAGAGAGAGAGAGAGGAAGAGAGGAAAAAAGAAAGGAAGGAAGGAACAAACAAAGGAACGAAGGAAGGAACGAACAAAGGAAGGAAGAAAGAGAGAGAGAAAAAAAGAAAAGGGCCAGGGAACCCATTTCACAGGCATCAAAGTATAGCAGTGGGCTAAAGATATGAGCATCGCCAGGTTGTTCCACAAACTTTATAATCCCACAGCTTTCAGGATGATCCATTGTGCCAGTGGTTACCGCGCCACACAGCACCCTCCATTCCATCCCAGCTAAAAGCCGCTAACACTGTGGAAGCCTGGGGTGGGCAACAAGGAAATACTTCGCTGCCAGCACCAACAGCCCTGCACTTAGGACAAACAGAAGATTGGACGGACCTGGCCGTGGACAATACAAGCTCCCACATGAGATGGGTGGTGCTGCCGGCCCTGGGAGGAGCCAGGCTCGACTGTAATCTGCAGATAGACCAATGGGGGACTAGCAGCCCCCAAAGGAGAAGGTTTCTGGTGTCTGCCTTGCAAGTGTAAGGTCCCAAATTTGATCCCCAGTAACCACATACCACAATGCTGGGCGTGGTGGCTCATGCCTGTCATCACAGCACTCAGGAGGCAGAGGCAGGAGGACTGCTGAGTTTGAGGCTTCCCTGTGCTACATATCCAGTTCAGCGCCAGCCTGAACTATAAAGCGAGACCCTGTTTCAATAAATGAAAATAATGGGGCCAGAGATTTAGTTCAGTGGTTCCAGCGCCTGCCTCGCAATGGCAAGGCCCTGAGTTTGATCCCAGTAACCACATACAATGCTGGGCATGGTGACTCACGCCCACCAGCCATCAATACCACATACCACAGTGCGGGGCGTGGTGGCTCACACCTGTAATCCCAGCACTCAGGAGGCAGAGACAGGAGGATTACTGAGTTCGAGGCTTGCCTGGGCTACATAGTGAGCTCAGGGCCAGCCTGAACTACAAAGTGAGACCCTGTCTCCAAAAAAAAAAAAAAAAAAATTATGGGGCCAGTCGGGAGTGGAGGCATACATCTCTCATCCCAATACTCTGGGAGGATGAGGCAAGTTTGAGGCCAGTCTAGCAATTTAATGAAACCCTGTTTCAAAAATAAAAAATAAAAATGGACGGAGGATATAGCTCAATGGAAAGCCTGTGGTTTCATTTCCCAGTATACCACCCACAACCACACCAATACACACACTCACACACACATACACACACAGAATTATGTGGCCACCTAGGCTCTGTCTGCCACCGGCTTTCATAACGTCATGTGATCCTTTCTTTGGAATTCCCATCATATCTAAATGGAAACTGTCCTCTTGGCAATGTTAATCGCAAGCGTGAGTGTGTACATGGGTGCATGCATATGTGCCTCTGTGTGTGTGTGTGTGTGTGTGTGTACTTATTTGGTATTTGTTTGCTTAACAAAATTATGAATTATCTGTAGGTCTTTACATAGTCTCTAAAATGTCTTCCAGTACTCAGTAGAGTTTGGAGTTGGAAGCCAGCCAGGGCAATTCTGCCAGATCTTATTTCAAGTTTAAAAGGGACACAGATGCTGGCATGGTGGTTCACTCCTGCAAGGCCAGTACTGTATAGGAGGCTGAGGCAGGAAGATTTTAAATTCAAACCCAGCCCCAGCAACTTAGTGCGTTAGTGAGATGGTGTTTTAACAATAAAAGCTAGGCCAGATGTGGTGGCAGTGCATGTAATCCCAGCACTTGGGAGGCTGTGGAGTTTGAGGCCAACCTGGACTACATAGTGAGTTCAAGATCAGCCTTAACTACACAGTGAAATCCATCTTAAAAAACTAAAATAAATAAATGTGTGCATACACATTTACAAAGTAAAAGGGTTTGGAGATACAGCTCAGTGGTAGAATGTTTGCCCAACAAATAGGAGATCCCAGGTTCAATCCCCAGTAACAAACCAAAAAAAATTTTTTTTAAGAATACTAGACTCAGGCCGGGCGTGGTGGCTCATGCCTGTAATCCCAGCACTCGGGAGGCAGAGGCAGGAGGATTGCTGAGTTCAAGGCTTGCCTGGACTACATAGTGAGCTCAGAGCCAGCCTGAACTACAAAGCGAGACCCTGTCTCAAAAAAAAAAAAAAAAAAAAAAAAAAAAAGAATACTAGACTCAGGTCCAGAGATTTAGCTCAGTGGTTCTGACGCCTGCCTAGTGAGCGCAAGGTCCTGAGTTCGATCCCCGTAACCACATACAACAGTACCAGGCAGTCAGTACCAAATACCACAGTGCCCGGTGTGGTGGCTCACACCTGTCATCCCAGCACTTGGGAGGCAGAGGCAGGAAGATTGCTGAGTTAAAGGCTTGCCTGGGCTACACAGTGAGCTCAGGGCCAGCCTGAACTACAAAGCGAAACCCTGTCTAAAAAAAAAAAAAAAAAAAGAATACTAGACACAGAGTAAGCAGTTTTTACTTTTGTTTTGCGTTTTTGATACAGGGTCTTGCTATGTATCCCAGGCTGCCCTTCAACTTTCCACCCTCAGGCCTCAGCCTTGAGTCCTCAGAGAGTGGTCATACCCTCCCATCCCCAGCTGTAAGCACTTATTAAATATTTGTAGGCTAAAAGAAATTAAGGTCTAATGTAGACAGCATTCCTCATGGATAAACCCAGTGATCGCAAACTCATTCAACATTGATAAGTGTCAGTGCACAGCAACTGAGAACAGGGACCCGGAGCCAGCCTGTCTGGGTGTGGACAGGCCTCGGCTGCTCCCTCCCACACCTTAAACAAACTATTTTTTCAGGGCTTCAATTCCTCCTCTGTGGTATCAATATGATGCAGGTTTCTCCTAAAAACATTTTCTATGAGTCTGAAGTAAGTTGATATTTGTGAAGCATTTCAAACTGTATCTGGCCCATATCAGCACTCTTTGTTGATTAAAAATTAAATGCCTCCGGCTGAGCTGGATACTATGCTTGGAGCCAAAGCACAAAGATGGACAAGACTGAGTCTGTCTCTGCTCTTGTGACACATCCCAAAAGACAGGTAAGTAATTCCTACTCTGTTGCTTAGCATTTCAGGATGAAGAACCCTAATTACATTTCCCATTAATCATACCTTTAAGAAGTTGGCAGGGCCGGAGGGTTAGCTCAGTGGTTCCGGCGCCTGACTCGCAAGCGCAAGGTCCTGAGTTAGATCCCCAGTTACCACATATAATGCTGGGTGTGGAGACACGCCCACCAACAATCAACACCGCATACCACAGTGCCAGACGTGGTGGCTCACACCTATAATCCCAGCACTCGGGAGGCAGAGACAGGAGAATTGCTGAGTTCGCGGCGGCTTGCCTGGGCACCATAGTGAGCTCAGGGCCAGCCTGAACTACAAAGTGAGACCCTGTCTCAAAAAAAAAAAAAAGAAGTTGGCAGTTAATATTCAGAAATTTTGTTTGGCTTGGAGTCGGGTACTGAATCCAGCATCTGTTAAACTATGGTACATGTTAAGGCCTTCCATATACCTACAGCACCAGACCAAAGTTTAGATCATATTGAAAAGAAACTTTATAAAAAAGTAGAAAAACAAATGGGGCTGGAGATTTACCTCAGTGGTTCCTGCACCTGCCTACCAAGCAACAGGTCCCTGGTTCAAACCCTGGTGGTAACCACATACAGTAATACTGGGCGTGGTGTCTCACGTCCCCCTCTGCCCCGAAATCGGTAGCACAGACCACAGTTGCCAGTATGGTGGTTCACGGCTATAATCCTAGCTCTCCCCAGGCAGAGGCAGAGGCAGGGCTGCTCAGTTTGAGGCTTGCCTGGGCTACATAGTGAGCTCAGGGCCAGCCTGAACTACAAAGTGAGACCCTGTCTCAAAAAAAAAAAAGTAGAAAACAGTGCCTGGCATGGTGGCTCATGCCTATAATCCCAGCACTCAAGAGGCAGAGGAAGGAGGATTGCTGAGTTCCAGGCTTGCCTGGGCTACATAGTGAGCTCAGGGCCAGCCTGAACTACAAAGCGAGACCCTGTCTCAAAACAAACAAACAAGGGCCAGAGGGTTAGCTCAGTGGTTCCGGCGCCTGCCTCGCAAGTGCAAGGACCTGAGTTCGATCCCCGGTGACCACATATAATGCTGGGCGTGGAGACACGCCCACCAACAATCAACACCGCATACCACAATGCCGGACATGGTGGCTCACGCCTGTAATCCCAGCACTAGGGAGGCAGAGACAGGAGGATTGCTGAGTTCGCGGTGGCTTGCCTGGGCACCATAGTGAGCTCAGGGCCAGCCTGAACTACAAAGCGAGACCCTGTCTCCAAAAAAAAAAAAAAAAAAAGCAAAAAAACAAAAACAACAACAAAAAAAAAACAAACAAAATTTTAGTTTTAGTGGTGTCACGGGTTCAACCCTAGAGGATTCTACCATTTGAAGTACATCCCTAGCCCACAGTGCTGGTATTACAATCATGTACCACCAACCTGACTTGGTGTACATGTATTTATTGTGTTTAAAAAAGCTAAATTGGACCTTGACAAATAACATAACTTCCACTATGGGTAGTATGAGAATTAGACTTCAGAAAACCATAGACCCAGGTAAAAGGCCTCTGGGTATTTTATTATTAATATTATTATTATTATTACGAATTTAGCAGGGATGGATCTCAGGACCTGTGCTTTCCAGAGAGGTGAAGTGTGCTGAGCTCCATCCCTAGCCCCCAGGTTATTTTCTGAAAAAAGAAAATGACTGAAAAATATACTGTCTTCGAAGTTGGGGTTCGGCCAAGTACTAACCCTGCCCCACAGAGCCCTAAGTTCCCCAAACTTGGTTCCCTGGCATCTCCAGTCTCTTCTTGGGGTTACATTTCAGCTGGATTTTACACACCCTTTGCAAGTGTGTGTGGAGGCGGAGGGAGGGTTCTTTCAGCCTTAGTGGGTTTTTTCCTTTGAATGTTTAATGAACTTTTATTTGTCCTTTCAGACTCAAGCAGCAAGTAACCAGACGTTTCTAATTCATTTAGATTATCAACCCAAGAATAAATTTTGCCCTTGCCTCTGAGAATTACACCTTTACCTCTTGTTCACCTGGTGAGTTTGTGAGGACAGGGATTATTTTAGTCACTTTTTCTTGTCACTGGGACAAAATTCCTTGTACTTGTAACTAAAAAAAAGAATGTTTATTTTTGTTCATATTTCAGCCCAGAATCAGCTGGCTTCAAGGCAGGACAACATAGCAGAGGAGGATAGTGGCAGAGAGCTGCTGATAGCATGGTGGGCAGGAAAAAGAGCCTAGGAGTCAGGAAAGAAGATATAACTTTCTGGGTCACACCCACACTGATCTGCATCTTCTGACCAGGCTCTATCTCCTAACAGCAAGTCAGGTATACTGCCTCCATAATCCAATCATCTTCCCAAGGCTAGATTTCTAAGCACATGTGGTTTTGGAAAGCCATCTTCTGATATCTAAATGGAAGCCTCGCTGACCCCACAATTTGCACATGCTGCATGTGTGTAAAACCAGCACATGCAACATGCACCATGCAGATGACACCAAGGTCTGCTGTCTGCACAAGGAGTAGCCAGGCCTTCTTGAGTCATGGCTACAGAGGCTTTTGAGTGTCCAGATGGCTGAATACTGAGCACTCTGAACATGAGCAAAATATAGACAAATTTTCTATCAGAGCATAACACCATCCATGGGGTACTAGTTTCCAATTGAACTCTGATCAGAATCTCCCATTTAAATTTAAAGCTAAATTTATAGCACTGTAGGGCTGATTTTCCAGCTGGCATCTCTAAATTTTTCCAAACTCTCATCATGAAGCAGTTCCAAAATCTTTTGAGTCACATGGTCAGGTAGCATCATGGCAACAACCTGTTATTAGTACAAAATTTTGACCTACTCATTTTTCTTATCACTGGGACAAAATACCCAACACTTGAAACTGAGAATTTATTTTAGCTCACATTTCAGTGTAAAGTTAGCTGCCTCCTAACAGTAAGGCAGTTTATACTACCCCCTAATCCAATCACCTTCCAAAGTTCTGGGCTCTGAACACGTGAGGATTTGGAGAGTGTCTGGATAGAAACCACGACAGAGATGCATGTTATTCATCTCTTTCCTCGCAGCCCTTGTCTTCCAATACATGCAGGATGAAGGGGGAGGTGTTTTCAACTGTGACTATCATCTGGCATGTCTACTCTTAGGTCAGAGTCACTAGGTTTTGGGCATCACAGTCACAGCAATCACAGTTGCTAGGAGGCCTGACATGGTTCCCCATTTTCCTGTCCATCTGAACAAAAATATGGACAACATCATCATTTCCTTGAGGTCCAGGGAAATGTGTACACAAAATTCTTACATTTTTTTTTGAGACAGGGTCTCGCTTTGTAGTTCAGGCTGGCTCTGAGCTCACTATGTAGCCTAGGCAAGCCTCGAACTCAGCAATCCTCCTGTCTCTGCCTCCCGAGTGCTGGGATGGCAGGCGTGAGCCACCATGTCCGGCACTGTGGTATGTGGTATTGATGGCTGGTGGGTGTGAATCTTCATGCCCAGCATTGTATGTGGTTACCAGGGATCGAACTCAGGACCTTGCGCTTACGAGGCAGGTGCCAGAACCACTGAGCTAATCCTCCGGCCCCCCAAAATTCTTACTCTTTCGCAGCTCAAAGAGTGAAAAATGGTGTTGAGTGTGGTAGGAAAAGCTCAAGACAAAGATTCCAAGATGGAGGATTTCACTTTCCTTGTTCTAGGCCCACGTTGTCATCCTCGGTGGTGCTGGGGAACATACCTTGGAATCTTGCAGAGGGGGTAATTTACACAGTAGTTTATGGTGGATATTCACCAAGATACCAAGTTTTGTTTTTAGACAGGGTCTATCTTGTTTTGTAGTTGAGGTTGGCCCTGAGTTTACTATGCAGCCCAGGCAAGCCTTGAATTCACAGTGAATCCTCCTGACTCTGCCTCCCCCATGCTGGAATCACACACGTGAGCCACCACACTTGACACTGTGGTGTGTGGCACTGATTGCTGGTGGGCATGAATCACCATGCCAGGCATTGTGGTATGTACGGTTCAGGGATCAAACTCAAGACCTTGTGCATGCAGGGCAGATGCTAGAACCACTGAGCTAAATCCCCAACCCAATACCAAGTTTTTTTTTTCTTTTTTTAATCTCCTAAGAAAATTCTGGTTAATATTCCACCAAAACAACAGTATCTTTCCCCTTTATCTTGTGACTTTGTGTATACTTTTTTTTCAACTTTATTGTATATTGTAGAATTCCCTTCCAGTGTAAAGCTATGTATAAAATGCTGCTTTCTGGGTAACAAAAGAGGTGAAGATAGTACACAAATGTAGTTACATATACGTAATTTTTTCTTTTGGTACTGGGGATCAAACTCAGGACCTAGCACTTGCGAGGCAGGTGCCAGAACCACTGTGCTAAATCCTCAACATGTATCTATTTTTCTATAGATAATCTCTATACGGATACATAGGAATTAGTTACAGCTAGTTATTCCCTGTAGAAAAGTGTCCAGCAGGGAGAGCAGGAAGAATTTTCACTCATACCCTTTTGTACCTATTGGGGTTGAACCATATAAATGACCTCACTCCCATACATAGAAAACATAAGCCAATAATAGTCTTATGTCTAACCCTTTGAAGGGGTTGTTCTCATGCCTGGGCACAGGAATGTTACTGCCAAATTAACATGACTGAGGGAGAAGAAAGCTTAAGTCCTTGGTCAGTAAATGGCATCTGTGGACTGTAAGGGAGGAAGTTCAACTCAGTTGTCTAACATCACTTGGGTTTTACGATCATTTTCTATTTTTAAAATTCTTTTATTTTCTTCCCAATTCAATTAACACGTTTTTATTTAGTGCCTACTCTCTGCCCAGTACCGCCCTAGGAATTCTAGGAGATATAAAAGAAGCCTCTATGAAACAATTTTTAAAGTTCCTGCCAAGTGCGGAGATCACTGTGGAATGAGGTGGCTAGAAAGTTATCTTGGAAGCGCAGTCTTGAGTGAGACGGATAAAGCTCAGACCAGTGGAAGGGGCATTGGAGGTGGTGCTGCCCAGAGGAAATGGGTCCCAAGAGAGAAGAGAAAGGCCAGTTTAGAAAGCCCCTGAGGGCAAGGGAGTCAAACTTAACACTGGGTCCATTAGGCAGAGTGATAAACCCAAGAAAAGTGAGCGGGCAATAGTGGTATGGAAAAGGGAGGAACCAGACGCAGAACGCTAGCTGCAATAATCAGAATGTAACATTCTGAGTGTTCCTATTAGAACGCACCCCGGGAACAGAGGAAACTGCTCCACAAACGTGTAAAAGGGGGAAACACCAAATCGGAATGACCACTGAAGGTGAGAAAGGCAGGTTTGTCATCCGTAATTCCAGAATTTCTAGCCTAGGAGACTACACACACGACTCATCTTTGGGGTTTTGTGGTTTTTTCCCCTTTCTTTCCTCACATACAAATTAATTCCCTTGTTGGGCCCAGGGGGAGTATCAATTATTAAAAATAAAATGATCCTTTTCTTTTTTCTTAGAAATATAGGTAGTTTCGCATTTGACTACATGATTGAGCTGAATCTTGCTGGGCCTTTTCAATAATACTCAGGAGCCCATGACAGTGACCCCAACTCACGCCCTGCTGTGTTTAGTGTTTATCACTCTGTGCACGAGGGCTGTATTTTAAACACAGTAAGCACTGAATAAGTGCTTGATAGTGAGATTTAAATGAAAAGAAACACTGAAAAGGTTTTCAGAAACAATAGTATTGAAAGAAAGTCATTGAAATTAAAGTTTACATAAATTAAGTCTCTTTGCTTCAATTGCTCAAAGCACCTGCCAAGTTAAGATCAAATGCTCTATGAATGGTGGGAGGGTCACACGGTTTTCTTCCTAATCTTATGTGTTGCAGTACTGTTGTTCGATAAAACAAAACAAACAAATCCAAAACCATACCGCCAAAAACAGCCTAATGTGTGAAGCATCCCTGGTGGAGCCTAACATTAAATGAAGCTATTCACGTATTTGAGCCTAGTTTATTAGACGGTTATTATTATTCCCCATTTTATAGGAAACAGAGAGAGGCAAAGACATTTGCACAAGATCGCCTAGCAAGAGTGCTGGTGCTGGTATCTGAATCCAAACAACTGGTCACCTTCCTGACGGCCCTCGTCGTACTGCGCTCACACGCAGCCAGTTCTCTTTGGGGGACCACAGGCTACTGGGAGCTTTCCACCGCTGTGCTTCGCGCACGGGGGTCCTGCCGCGCGAGCACCGGCCGGCGTCGGCGACGTGAAACATGTGACTCTTCTCTGAAACGTACAGGAGCGAACGACAGCGACGACGGCCCTTTACAGACCACCCCAAGCCCAGCGCGGGGAGGCGCCACTTTTCCTGGCGTGGAGCTCACATCGCCCTCCCCTCCTTTTTATTAAAGCCCTGCTTTATTTGGAAACTCTCAAAATAAGTGGTCACACGATTAAAAAAAGCCGCGCGCGCCCCCTCCCCGGCGGCCGGGAGCAGCTGTCCGCGCCTCCCCCGCGCCCGCGCCCGCCGCCCGCATTCCAACTCTCTGAGGTCACGGCCGCCGCTCCCCGGATCCGCCCGCCCGGCCACCCGGCCCACGAGGAGCGACGCCCGGCCCGGCCCGGCCGCTCCGCTGCTCTGCCGCGCGCCCCACGCCCGCCCGCCGCGCGTCCGTCCGTCCGGCCCCAGCCAGCCCGCGGGTCTGCGCGCCGGCGGCCCCGCTCCGGGTTGGCCCTCGCCGGCCGGGGAATGCGCTGCGGGCCGCGGCGCGGGACACAGGAAGTGAGGCGCGCGGCCCCGATGAGCGCGCCGCGGCGCGGGCAGGCGTGCGGGCGCGGAGGGCGCGGCGGGCGCGCGGCCCCGGGGATGCGGGCGCGGGTGCAGGTGAGCGCGCTGGCCGGCGGCGCGAGGGCAGGAAGGGAGAGAGGGGACGGGAGAGAGGGGACGGGAGGGGGGGGCCGGGCGGGCGCCGCGACCCCGAGTCCCGGAGGATGGGCAGGCGCGCAACAAAGAGGAAGGTCTTCCTCCCCCAGGTCCGCTCCGATCCGCTCGAGCGAGTTCTCAGAGGGGTTTTGAGCTACTACTGAACACCTCGGCGGATGGCCGCGGCTGAATTGTGGATCAGGGTTTCAGAAGTCTCAGGCATATTTGTGCCTCTTGGAATAAGTAAGTGTGAAATCCGCCTGGTAACTTTGCCGAGAGGGGGCCTAAGGAAGGACTGGCAACGCCTTGTTTTGTTTCTGGAGTAAAGCGTGTTTACACTGGAAAGAGAATTCTTGGATCTGCAAATTCCGACTTGTGCTTTCTGCAGATCCTGATTAGATTGGCTGCTTTTGGTATGCTCGTCCTATTTTCTTTTTGCTGAGAAAGCCTTATGATAATAGCGTGTGTGGAAAGCACGTTCAGAACGCTCCAAGTGACAATCGCTATATGCCTATTAGTTCGGTTTTTTTTTAAAGTTTGAGATATGACAATATTTTACTCTGAAAATAGTTGTCTGTTTGAAGGGCATTTTATGGTAGGCTCTTTGCATTTTAAATGCTTTGTTCTCGAGAAATAGGTTTGATTTAATGCAATGGATGTAGCTATTCTAAAAATGTCACAATATTATCTCCTTTTAGTGATTCTTTTATGTTAAAACACACTGACAAGTTACACGTGGTGAGGACCTTAGCAACAAGGGAATGGGGAACGCTACAAGATTTAGAGTTAAGATGTGTTTGAGAATCTTTTGTAAGGGGTTTTGACATGGAAAGGGAAAAATTAAAATAAGCTCACAAGTATCAGACTGCTTTTTGTAAATTTGTACTAAAGCAGAATTCTGTATATATATATATGTATGTATATTCCCCCCCCTCACTGTATAACAGAGTGGTTTTGTAAGCAAAGTATTTCCTAGGGTTTTTTAAAAAAGGTATTTAGGAATTGTATGTTTCTTTTAGTAGTGAAATTATAATTCCAGACCCAACTATTTTCAAATTATTGCATATTATTTAACACTCTAAAGAGTCTCCCCAAAGCAACTAAATTTTTCTGCTGTTAGTTTTAATATATCCAAGCACTCATAACTTTGTATCGTGGTAGCACATACTACACATAGCAAAATTAAGACATGTAATCACTGGTAATTTTGGTAAGTTACTATATAATGTTATTTAACACAGTGTATTATATATAAGTAAACAGAAAGCAAGTCATTTTTATGGATATATCTTGCGAAAAAAATGTACCTAATACATACGCATCCCTTCTTTCAATCGCATGGTAACACTTAACAAAACAAGAAAGAGAAAACATTGGCCTTTCCTTATCCCTGATGTTGTAAAACATTTCAAATCTCAGGGACAAATGAAAATTTACTTTTGAGTTTGCATAATCAGAGCTTAAGTTAATAATTAAATTATACAGTGTAGTATCTGTTGCCTTCAAGGCATAGTTCTTTGTGGTGAAGAAACTGCCATATTTAAACATCCTCCAAATCAAATATTTATCTTTCTTTTTGTATAAGAAATACCTTGTCTTTTCACCCACACTATCCTGTTTTGAGATAGAATAATTTGCATGTCAAGTTGAAATCTACCACCTTTTCTGATGAAGGGATATTTAGTACACAAGATGTGTATATAATCCTTTAATATTTACATTGTTGGTTTATCAGGTAGTCCTCCCCTTAAAACCTTGTTATTTAAGGTTCTCATTTTTTGACCTCGTTTTCTTCACCTATTTAATTTATTCTCCTGAAAGATCAAAGAACAGTGGAAACGACTGCAAGTGAAGCCCATAGCGTTGTATAGTACTTGCTTTTTATTTCCCTTCATCTTATCAAGGTTCCACCAAGAGAAGGCACACGGAAATGCTGTGTGATCTAGGTAGCTTTAGTTTTTTTTCCCCTTTTTAACACAAGCTCTTGTTTTTAACTTTTTGTGATGTCTTTGTGGGAATAACCAGAGCTTGACGTACACACACCACACACCAAAACAAACGACGAGCTCGAATCCTCGTTAGAGATCCGTCTCTGTGCGTAATTATAGTACGCTTGTAATCTTCTTAAGGACAGCGACGGTTTAGGATTCATCTTAGATTTCTCACGATGCTCTTTACACTCAGAGACGCCATACGAATTTGTGGAATGGATTTCCCAAATGTTGAGTGTGTCAAAGCTTAGGCTGAGGCTGAACCCTGTTCTCGAGTCCGGCGTCCCAGCCCCAAGCGCTGCTCATTCTGGGCGGAGCACGCAGGAATGTGGGGTCGAGTCAGGGGAGCCGCTGCCTGTCCCAGAAGTTACCATCGGCAGATGTGATTTAAAACGTTCTAAGTGGTGTATTAGGGGCCCATGACTCGCAGTGCGGCTTCAGACAGCAGGCGGCCAACCTTCCACTGTAGGCTCGGGCTGGCCCTGTAAGGTTCCCCGGGGGCGCAGGAGCTGGTCCTGCCCGAGCCCTTCCGTGCGGAAACGTGGCTGTGGAACAAGGGTTCCGGTGCCTTTTGGGACCTGGTGGCCCTGCAGCGCCCCGTGTTCTTGCTCCGGTATGCGAGCCCCTCACTGCTCAGTGGCTTCCTGAGCTGGTTGAACCCGGTTCACCCTCGTTCATCGAGAATAGCTCTTAAGGCCTCTCTCATCTCCCTAGGTGAATGCGCCAACCTAGGCCTTTCTACTGGGACATGTTTCTCAGAACTGTCCTTGCTTGATAAACTAGTATTTTTATAGGATTTTTTGTGACTTCTAAGTCATTCAGCCAATCATCTGTCTATACGTCTCGCTGGTGTTAACATTTGTAAACTATAAAGGGTTTTAATAAAGAGTTGGTAAGAGATTCACCTCTTGACCATCACAACTGCCATTAAGTGAGTTTGCTTATCCCTCCCATTCAGAATTCAGGGTTAATTTGCCAGTAGAGACGGCCTTGCGCTTGGCTCTTTGGGAGGTGTTTTGCTCTTACCTCACTTAGCGTATAAATGGATGCCCACTAATGCTAACTACTAAATTTGGGATTATGGCCAAGCTGACCTTTGTCAGACCATCCAGACAATAGCCCCAGATTGTTATCAGGTCAGGTGGTGATAGAGTGAGGGGTGGAGTCTGAGTCCGGGTCCAGCCCTCAGCCTGGTGAGGATAAACTTCCCCACCACCTCTCTGAGCCTGTTAGTGCCTTCTTTCCCAGAAGGCATCCCCAGATGCTTCTTCACTGACTTTGATTTTTAAAAGCAAAGCCCAGAGCGGCCATCTTTACTGAAAGCAGTGTTCTTTCCTCAGCACTGGTGTGGACGCTCCCTTCTCTCTGTCTTTGGAGGCTCACTTGCTTTTTGATGGCGTCAGCTGCTGCCGGATGAACAGCCAGAGACTGGAAAGTGTTCCTGTCTTCCGGAGAAAGGAGTCACCGCAGATAATCCCTCTGCATTGGTGGGGGTGCTGTTCCGTCTTTGGCCTTCCACTCTCAAAGGGAGAAGATGCCACTGCCGTTTGGATTGAAATTGAAACGCACCCGGCGCTACACCGTGTCCAGCAAGAGCTGCTTGGTTGCACGAATCCAGCTGCTCAACAATGAGTTTGTGGAATTCACCCTGTCTGTGGAGAGCACTGGTCAGGAGAGCCTCGAGGCTGTGGCCCAGAGGTTGGAGCTGCGGGAGGTAAGCTACTGGAGAGTCCGCAGGCCACTCTGGCCCCGCCTCATTCGCTACCTACCGCGTGCTGTCACCGAAACTCGGAGCCGGCCCTGCGATACACAGTGGAGCCTGTGGGCCATCCTCCCCAGAGGAAGGCAAAAGATCATGGCATAGAGTCTTCCCGAGAGGTGCCTTGTAGAAGAATTAACAGTGGCTATGTTTTGAGTGTGTTAGGTTTTCCCAGAATGTAATTGAGATCTAATAGGAATGCTCTGTAGATTAGCCAAGTTCCCGCCTTCTAATTTAATCCCAGGTGGGTTAGTTATCCTGATCTCTAATACAGTTTATTGACTCCGTTCATTTGGTGTTGATTCCTTGGCTGTTTTCCACCACCCAGGACTCTAGAGACAAATTCACTGACTTTGATTTGAGTTGGTTTTGTGGAACCTTACTCAGGTTTTTCAGTGTTCCTGAGCCCTCGTGTCCCCATCTAAACCGCAGGGATAACAGTGGCCCTACATTCTCAGGGTGATTGTATGATTTAATGTACAGGTGGAGCTGTAAGGTCTAATAACTAGCCTGTTATCGAAAACACAGGAAGTTTTGCCCTGGGGAACGCCTAATCTAGTTGGTGTGAAGCAGAGCCCTCACATATCCATCTAATGTCTTCAATTTAAAATGCTGTGGAAGGGCTGTAAAAGAAGGCTCTAATTAAACCTAGCATCTGACCGCCTGGCTGTGGGATAAGAGAAAGGAAGAGAAACTGGTTATTCCACATAAACATCCATGTTATATTCCTAACTGAAAAATCCCACACTAATTGTGTAGTTCAAAAAAAGTTGGGAATTCTGGGTGTGGTGGTACACGCCTGTAATCCCTCAGCATTTGAATTAGAGACCAGCCTGGGCTATAAAGTGAGTTCAAGGCCAGCATGAACTACATAGTGAGACCCTGTCTCAAAAAAAAAAATTGAGGATAAACTTTGCTCCAGGGAAGACCGTTTGATAGTATGAAGACCTAGAAATACATCAGTATACCAGGAGCCCGCCCTGGTGAGCGGGGATAGGGGAAGTCGTCAGTGCCCTAGGCATAGGGAGGCGAGCGAAGAGAAAGCTGCCCAGGGCAAAGAGTGTCTGAACTGTGACTGTAAGGATGGGGCATGGCGTCCTAGAAGGGACTGGAAGGACCGTCCCACCAAAAGGAATCGTGTGATTCCAAAGATGTAAAAGGAGCTAGTTTTGAAACCTGAAGTTTGGGGAGAGCACGTCCGTGGTGCTGTGTTGTTAAAGGACTGGGGTGGACTCATCCTGACGATGGGGAAGAGAGTGAGGGAGTTTTAAAGGAGGGGCCGTTCTGATTGTCTTTGCAGTGAATGAGTTGCCTGGAAAAGGATTAGAGCGGAGACTTTCTGCAGATGGAGAGAATTGGTTTGGAAGGGGAGTGTGTATTTGGGATTTACATACCAGCTTTTGGGGAAGAGTTGGAGAATGGTCCAGGTTTTCAAGTTTTCAGTAGATGGTGAAATACATAATTGAGGGGGTGGGGCAAGCAAAACAGAAACAGCAGAGCTCAGTTTTGGAAATAAATACCAATTTGGAGGTGCCAGTTGGTGCCTTTTTGCAGGTGTAGGCAGACGGGCAGATGTGTCTGCGTGGAGCAGAGGCAAGAGGTCCAGGCTGGAGGGAGGAGGCGAGGGAACCGTCGGGTAGGTGAGCTGAGGAAAGCCAGGAGCGGTGATGAGGGAGAAGTGGGGATGTGGTAGACTCTCAGGGTCCATTAGAAGAGGGGAGACAGAGCCTTGGAAGGAGACGGATGCGTCAGGCTGAGAAGGAGAAGAAAGTAAACTGGCGGGGTAGGCCTTGTGGCTGGACCTGTTCACTTGCATTTCTTCCATCTTTTTTGCTTCCTTCATCCATCTCTCCTTATTTTTTTTTTTCCTTTTCCCATTTTGATTCTTTTTTGTTTCTACAAATTCCATCCAAAGGCTGAAGTCGTACCTATAAGCTCTAGGGAGCCCGCTTCTGGAGGAAGTCTGGCTTATTTGTGTTTGTGCCCAGAGGCACAGAAAGCACGGCACCCACGCGGGTGAGCCCACGCGGGTGGACTGCGATGCTCCTCCTTCTGCTGGTCAGGAAGTGAGGGTGGGGGTCGCAGTCTCCCATTAGATGCTTCTGGTCTCAGCTGTGTTGTCAGCAGAAGCTTGGCAGGGCTGAGAGGGCACAGGTGTGGTCCCTAGAAAATGTCTCCCTCCCGCAGAGATTAGCCCATTGCTGCCAACCTTTAACTCCAGGTGAGGTTAGGAAGTCTGGGTCTGAAATGTATCTTTTGAAAGCTCCAGAGGCTGTGTGCTGTAGCACGTAAACAGATGCTCAAGTGCCAGGCCTAATCTTACCATATGACTGCTCAGAAATAATCTGAGCGGGCACCACCTGTTCCGTGTGTGTGTGTGCGTGCGCGTGTGCGCGCACACAGCCCATGTGAGCTTCATACCAAGAAATAGCAGTATGTCAGTGTCTTGTACTATTCCTTTGTGAGGCAAACCTATTATCATTGTAGCATGTAGATTTGGCTGATAAAGCTTCATGATTGCCCAAGTACAAATTGGAGAAAAAAAGGTCTTTGCTTCTCTTGTTTGAGTACCATTTCCTTCTCTAATGACAGTTGCAAGGGCTACTCAATATTTCCCCTGACACATTCTGTCACTGGTATTTCATTTTTTAAATTGGGTGGATGGGAATCATGGGTGTTTTTTTTCCCCTTTCATAGTTTTACAAATGTCTGGATTTTCGAGTCAATTAAGAAATTAAAACCAAAGGGATTAATATGTTTATATCTAGTTTAGTTAATTTAGATCATTAATGTTTCTCCAAATTCACTATGTTTGAACTATAGAAAGTGGCTTAACAACAGGAAAATATTATTCCCTTAGGAGAATACTGCTGTTCATTGTAACAGTAGCTTCTGAGAGCTGTTGAAATTCTCTGCCTATGATTCATTCTGAGTTTCACTTTTTTTTTTTGAGAGGCTGTGAAAGGCTTTTTGGTATTTTTGGGGAATTAGAAAGCTCCTCCCCCTCTGTTTAGAGACACTAGTGAAACTAGGTATCAGCTGGTTGAAGGACTTACGTGTTGCAACTCAGCCTAGAATCCAGTGGGTAGGCTGAAAAACCCAGCATCACAGGGAAGACCTGTGATAACCCAGCTCTTAATGAAAATAATATGTAAAACCAAGACACAAGTTGAGTAGCTTTTAAAATTTTTATCAGTCCGTGCCTGCAGAATGTAATGATTCCATTCATCGTGGCGAGCTGGTGATGCATGTCACAATGCATGTCACACACATCCCAGCTCCTTCTATATTCCCTGCCGCTGTGTACCCTCCCCCAAGTTTGGTGATTTTCTCCTGGGATGTGGAGCTGCCAGGGACCCTATGGATGTGTGCACCCCAAGTTTAGCTGTGTTCGTCCTGTAGGAAGGTCGCACAGCCAGCCAGGACGAACCCTAAGTTGCTTGGTGAGCATGGAATCGTACGAGGGACTTTCCTGCAGATGTCAGGTGTTTTTGTAAGGGCAGCGGTGCCGCCCGTGGGTGACAGGTTCCTTGAGTCGGGCAAAGTCCTGCTCGTGGGCATTGCCTCTGGTTGCCTCTTGCAAGGACTGTCGCCAAAGTGCTCAAGACGGTCTCCAGTAGAAGCAGAAATGTGGTGATAAGGACTTAAATGTTAAACATAAGACATTTAGCAGAACTTCTGGTGTAGTTCAGGAAATTTTGTCTTCGTTGGTGTTATTTTTTGTGGCTGTGGTGCCTGTGTTATAGTGAGTGATCATACTCTTCGGAGGAACTCACTCCTGTAAATTCTTCCATTTACTAAAAGTGCATGCGTTTTTTGTTTTTGTTTTTGTTTTTTTTTGAGACAGGGCCTTGCTTTGTAGTTCAGGCTGGCCCTGAGCTCACTATGTAGCCCAGGCAAGCCTCGAACTCAGCAATCAATCCTCCTGCCTCTGCCTCCCAAGTGCTGGGATTACAGGTGTGAGCCACCACGCCCAGCATTGTGGGGTGTGGTACTGATTGCTGGTGGGCGTGAGTCACCACATATCATATCATTGTCTGTGGTTACCGGATCAAACCAGGGACCTTGCAGTTGCTAGGCAGAAGGCGGAACTACTGAGCTAAATCTACCCCCCACTTTTTTTTTTTTTTTTTT
>PVIC010026614.1:0-24438 GCA_004025085.1 Thryonomys swinderianus
GTGGTTGCTTAGAATTGCTTTTGCTATTCTAGGTTTCTTGTGGTTCCAGATGAATTTTTGTATTATTTTCTCTAGCTCTGTGAAGTATACCGTTGGAATTTCAATTGGAATTGCATTGAATCTGTATAGTAGCTGTGGGAGTATAGCCATTTTGACAATGTTGGTTCTCCCGACCCAGGAACAAGGGATATCTTTCCACTTTCTGGTTTCCTTTTCTATCTCAGTTTTCAGAGTCCTATAGTTTTCAGAGTAGAGGTCTTTCACTTCCTTTGTTAGGTTGATTCCTAGATATTTCATTTTTCTGGGCTGCTAGTTGTTTTATAATTTACTGAATTTCTGCATCTTTTTATAGAAAATTAGTTTAAAAGTATAAAAGAGAGAGGCTGTTGACTATTGAATTACTTTATATTCTCACACATGAAGGCTCTTTTTTTTTTGTGTAGGAAGCCCTAGCCTAGAGTAAATGACAAATTGTTGGTTAACAATAATCTATAAAATAAGCTGATTAAGCACAATTTTAATAATACTTGTGTATATGTAGTACTTAGCAGTAGAGACTTGGTGTGGGTCAAAAAATCTTCAAAAATGAGTTAAATAACTCATCTTTGGATTTATTGAGATATTTGATTAAGTTCTAAGATTTCTTTTCCAATTTTAGTTCTGAGTTTTTGTGGATAAACAATACTCAAGTTTTAGTGTCCGCCTGCAATGTGTAGTAATCAGTATTAATGAATTAGTTCTTTGCCTTTAAATGTTACCAACTGGTTCTGGGGAGTTGTGTTTTTCATATTCTCAACAAATTTTTCAGTTTCTCTCTTAGTGCCTGCATGTGTCATGAAGAGCAGGGAGAGGAGGGAAATGTCTAATACTCACTTATGAGAATGTAAGTCTTGTAGTCATTGTCAAGTAGCTGTGTAATCTTTATTACTTTGTAGTAGCTATGGTACAAGGCATAATCTGTAAGTTTTGCTTTTAAAAAGTTAATTTTGTATTTTAATAGGATTAAATTGTTGGCCAATTAACATACTATAAATAAAGCAAAGATGAGTAGCACTTAGAAAAGCTATCATTTACAATGTGATCTATGGTATTCTGATTTAAATTTGTGGTTTGAGATAATTCAATTTGGATTATAACTTCTTACCAGAAGTAAGACTTGTGTGCATTTTCAAGATAAACTTAGGAAGTAACCATAGAACATAGTGAGATATGACTTATTAAAATGCCTTCATTTATAGGAAGTCAACCTTTCACTGGTCAAGAGTTAAATTGGTCATATGATACCTCATATATCATTACATTATTATGCTTAACAAAGTTAATGTCCTCAAAATAACTAAAGCACATAGCAGTAATTTTTAAAAGAGCACATTTAAATTGTCATTCATGAAAAGAGCCAAAATTTTTAATTGTACCTTCCTTTTTCCATCTCTCAATAAAACATTTTAAGGGGCTGGGGATTTAGCTCAAGTGGTACCGTGCCAACCTTGGATGTACGAGGGCCCAAGTTTGATCCCCAGTACTGCAAAAAAATAAATAAGCCGGGCATGGTGGCTCATGCCTGTAATCCCAGCACTGGGAAGGCAGAGAGAGGAGGATTGCTGAGTTCGAGGCTTGCCTGGGGTATATAGTGAGCTCAGGGCCAGCCTGAACTACAAAGCAAGACCCTGTTGCAAAAATTCAATAAATAAATAAATAAATAAATAAATAAATAAATAAATAAATAAATAAATAAATAGATGTTTTATTTTATTTTCTATCACTAAAGATACGTTTTAGTTGAACTATTCAGTGACAACAAGGAATTGTACTGTTCAGTATGACTACTAATATTGTACCTACAAAGATTGAACAGAATATAGATAGAATATGTTTAAGTTTTGTTCATGTATGTTTTAAAAGAAACATTGAATTTAACATGAATATAACAGACAACTAATACTTGTATTGCACTTTAAATTGTAGTATTTTATAGTGTGTCTCAACTGTTAGTTCCAAAGTAGTAATCTTAAAAAGACCAGATCAACAACTAAACTAGAGATCTTCACAGTAAAGGACCATCTCTTTTTATGTATAACAGATATAAAAATAACACTTTATCTTACGGTGTAATTTAGAGGTAGTGGCAAACAGTGTTACTGAAACTATATACAAATAGATGTGATTAAAGTCATTAGTATTTTTGATGTATGTTGTTTTGTAAAAGTGCAGTGTAGTCTGTTTAAACCTTACTATATAACATTGGTTGCTCACTTTAGAAGATTTGGAAAGTAAAGAAAAACATAAAGAACATTTACCAGAGTTATAATCATTTTTTGAAATTTGATGATTTCCGATGTTTTCTGTGTGTATATAGTATATTTAATGCTTGTTTATACCAACATTTAAATCAGGATCACTCTACTTCTGTAATGGTATTAGATTTTAACATTAAGCCAATTAGTTGTTCTGTATCACTATGTTTACATTTGTAGTTAGATTTTGTAGAAAACATAGTTTTTTGCGGGTTTTTTTGAGACATTTTCAACAAACTTTGAAAACATCCCAGGTAATAAAGTATTTTTAGGTTTTTGCAGTTAGAGAGGCAAAGTGGAGACATAATGTAGGTTTTCATAACCATTTAAACTGTAACATTTAAAAATGGAAAAACTGCTGTCATCTTGTGACAGCAGAAACCAGACCACTGAATAGCTCTAACACACTTTGCAAGATTATTTACTTATTTATATCCCACAATATGTGTGTATATCTCTAAATCTTTAGTAGCTTTAGACACAACTAACTAGACACATCGAGTCTCTTTGTGTTAAAACCCAAGAACCTTTATTGTAGTTCCAGTCTTACTGCTGCTGGAATCAGTTTATTGCCTTCTACAGGCGGACCATACCTTGATTTAGAAAACACAGTACTGCTCAGTAGACGTATCTACTGAACTTAGAAATGTTCATTTGGTCTTTGTTAAGAAACGAGAGATGATTTTTAGATTGAATGTCCTATTCTTTTTAAATTACCTTTAAAATGCTCTCATCAAGACTACAAAATTAAATCTCACAACTATATTATACTGAACATTTTTCTTTAGGGAAACTTTTTTTTTTTATTACGCCACCATGAAATAGTTAACTTTAAAAAAAATCAGCTTAGAAAATGTAAGTTGATTAAAACAAACCAGGGTAGTTTTTAGTTTATTATGGAGACAAACACAACTATTGTATGATTTTTTTTTCCTTAGATTGATTTTGAAAGCCTTGTTCTCAAATCTAAGTTGTCTTAATTCCTTTGCCACTTTTGACTTTTGGTGGCTAAAAGTAAATTTGAAATCTTAATTTTCACATCATAGCCAGTATTTGAGAAAGATTAGAACCATTTCCTTAAAATAAACATATCCTGTTATTTTTAATTTGAGTCTACTATTCAGTGTTATTTAACATTTTGTTGAATGGTAATTCTTAACGATGTACTTTGAAAAGAATCACTCACATAAATATTCAGGAGCATGTTATCATTATGTCATTGATGTTTTGATAAAGCCTGAAGAATGAGGAAGGAAAATGTATTCTGTTTGTAGAGTATAACATTTGTGGACTTTGCAGTGACAACCTTTACTCAATAAAGCTCTTTGGCCAAAAACATGATGAGATCTTTATTGGTAATGTCATGGTTTCCTTTCCTAGAATTGCCTGTCATATGATTTAATGTTTTTGATGGAAAACTCCTATGGAAATTTTGTTTTACATTGCTGATATCTCTTGATACTATTTGTGTTGTCCATGTGTCACTGACTGTTGAGCGAGAAGTCAGAGACCAGTTCTCTTTTCCTGTCTTATGACTGCATATACTCTGTCCCTTTAAATGCATCTATATATAAAACCAGAGCAGGAGTTATTTGAGGAGTCTTTAAAATAAATGCCAGGTAAATAGGGAGAGTAGAATTCAAAGAACTGTTAAACTGGCTGTCAGTTAATCATTTTTTTCCTTCTATTATCCCTGGACTTGGATTTAATAGAATGATATCTAGACAGAGAAATTCAAGGAAGCCTATAACTTCTAGATTCAAATTCCATTCTTTTCCTCTCTTCTTTTTTCCATGTTCTGTTCTCAAGCAACACTGATAACATTAGCAAAAGCTATATATGGTAGGAACCTGCAGCCTAAACTGAGGAATGGCTGCTTTCTTTTCAAATCAACACATCCTACTGCTTCCTCCCCCTTTCACTGCCACCTTGGGACCACTTCTAGATTCCAAAGGAGATTCAGTATAAATATGTGGTAAAGCAGGATACTGAAAACCCAGCATTTTGATTGGAGAAGTCAGAAAGGTTGCCCGAAGGAATTGGAAAAGTGTTCCAAATACACAATGTGACAGACTTGGAAAAGCAGTACCATAAATCATGTGCTGTCATCGTGATATAGACCCTGGAACTACCTGAAAGAGACTATAGAGCAGTTATACAGATAGTCCTATAAGCAATTATGAATGCTCTGGAAATGAATGGGAAAGTCTCAGCAGAAAATATATAGAAGATAAAAGAAGACATGTAAATGTTATAACCGAAAAATACAGTAAATGGGGAAGGTGCCATTGGATGTCCACTAGCAAAATGGGATGAAAATTTTCAGTCTGAACAAAAGAGAGAGAATCTTAAAACTCAAACAAAGCCTCAGGGAATTACAGGAAGAAAAAACACTTTGGGAATCAGTGTGAGACTGAGAAAATACTTGAAGAAGTGACTAAAAACATCATCTTTTAGTGAAAGATATAATAATACAGATTCAGAGACTGAAGTGAAATAATACCAAAGAAATTTATGCTCAAACATGTCGTCATCAATCTGAAAACTAGAAACAAGAAGTGGTGAAAGCAACCAGTGAAGAAATTTCTTGTCAGAAAATATAAAAATAAGAGTCAAAAATTGTAAGATACTAGGAAAAAAAGAGAATAGTTTATAATCATCAAAAGTATTTTTTAGAAATTAACATGACTTAAAGGTACCAACCAAGAGAAGACAGATGCTTAATATTGTGGTTGGGTTGTCATCATGTTCCTCTGTGTTTCTGCCTCATAAATAAATGATTTTAACTGAAATTCTCTTCCCTTCCTTCATATTCATTGTTTGGGAGAAAGAAAAATCTCTGAATTTTTTTCCAAAGAATTCCTAATGGAAGAAGCCTCAGACCTCATGAAATGGGGAAACAATAACCTGAGTGACTTTTCTGCCTGGATTTTATGCTACAAGATAGAAATGCACATCCAAAGGTGATATGAGGAGAAATCACTAATTTTCATAAAAGAAACACAAATGCATTTTAATGAAATAAAATGTGATGCTACCATGTTAGAGTATAAATTCATAGGTATGTAAATGCACAGGTGATCTGGGTAATGATGAAAACTGAACACATTTCAACTAGGCCTGTCTTACACATTCTCTGAAATATAGTGCAGTCCAGAGACCCTCCAGAATAAAGATAATGAGGTTCCCAGCATCCTGCTACATCCGTAGGCATCAGGAACATGCAGAGAAAATCACAATGAAATGTAGGTTCAAAATACCCTGGCGACTAAGAGGAAAAGCATAAATTAACTAAAGTTATGATTGTTTTGTGCAAAATAGAATCATGTGATTTTTATGGGATGTAAAATGAGACTGGTATATATAAATGTGTTAATCCCTAAAATTAAACAGACTACTACAATATGATCAACAATTGCACTTCTGGTCCATGCTTAAAGTTACATACAGCTAACCAAAAGGTCTTTCAGGGTGAGTGATTGCAGGTTATTAGTAAAAGAAAATATTTTTTCAACAAGTATTATAAAATCACTCACAAAAAATGCATACAGCAACACAGAAAAGTCTATTGACTCCCTTTACTTCAAGAGCAACTGCAGATCTCAATGCAAGGGCCTAATCTACTAATTCTTTTAAAAAGTTGGGAAGAATGTCTATGTTTATTTTGAAGTTCTTTATTATTCACATGCCATCACGGTGATGAATTAATGGAGGAAAAATCGACAAGTACAACTACTTTATAATTAAAATCTGATCTATGCAAATCTCTCACTGGAAAAGAAAAACAACATAAAACATATCTGATGAGGAATTCATGTCAAATATCAAAAAGATAATATAAAATCATCAATTAGTAAACTAGCTAAATAAAATAGGTAAAATGTCTGGAAAACATATTACTAAAGAGATACATAAATAAAGAAGCACATGAAATCTCAATTTCCACCACTGTAGTGAGGGAACTGCAAAGCCAGTAATGACCAACAATGATGAAATGTATGGCAGATGAAGGATCAATCCTTCCAGTGGAAACACCGAGCTGCTGACAGGCTGAGTTGAAGGAACTCACTCTTGGTGGGTGAGAACCAACATGGTACAACACCATGCAAAACACTGGGGCAGCATCTGCAAAGCCCGACTTATCATCCAGAACAACACAGTGAACGTGCATTAGGTATGTATCCAACAACTGTGAAAATAATTAGCGGACAGAACGGGGAATGATTGACCAATAAGGACTGAGAAATAGGTCATTCAGAGCAAGAAACTGCCCAGGATGGCGGCGATAGCTCACAGCAGTACCCTGTGTATTTCACAAAGCTGGGGAGAGGATTGTGAATGTTCTCACCACAAGTAAAGGGAAAATTCTTTTGAATGTAGACAAATATACCCTGATTTAGACACTACATTATGTACTGATACATAGCATGCCACCCTTAAATAATGTCCAATTTTAGTGCAAGTAAGTTCTAGTCAAAAGAGAATTTAAAAAAATGATTTCAACAAAATTAATATTCCCCAGATAAAAATAAAATGTGAATTTTAATAGCTTTATCATTTTGAAAAGAAAGATATTCAAAAGCTGAATGGACAAATAAACTGCTTCAAAAAAGAATGTAATATTCTTTATAATAATTTTATTTTGTCTTTTTAAACCTGGTTTTTCTGCTCTCTGGACTATCAAACAATGTTAAGAAATCTATTCAAATATTTATCTTTGTTACCCTGTTATATAGGGTTTAATTCCTATCTCTGCTTATCTTCCTATTTTCATTTTAGGAATGCAAATCATTTCACTATCAATGAATATAGAATATATGAATATAAAAATATATTAATATAAGAGTAGGATTCTTTCACTCCTCTCTATTCCATGGAATTTTTTAAACAGTCATTTCCTTCCTTTTCTGTTATGACCACAGTTGGTTTGGAGATTTCTTTTCTGAATTGCAGAAGGGGAAGTGTGTTCATATTTGGGAGCAATTTCACAAAGACCGTGCATATTTACAGAAGTCGATCTATGAGCTGATCTTGAAGGCAAGTGACATTTTAAATTGGGACCCGTTTTTGAGGAGAGACACCATCTCCATTCTTGTGCTGATCAGCGTGTATAGAAATCTGTTTTTCCTGACTGTACTTCCTGGAGCTCTCTGTACTGGGCTCCTGCACTGCATGGACATCAGGGTCGCCATCACCGTGTGGGCATCTCTGATTGATTGTTAGCAACACCTCACACTCCTGCATGCAGGTCACTGTCTGTGATGGCCGAACCTCCTATGTCCTGTGCTTGGCTGTCTCTCTTCTCAGACATGACTTCTTTGTGCCCAAACACCTGCTAAGACGAATTTGACCAAGATCTGGGTGAAACTGATTCCTCCTACCAAATTTTGGTAAATTGAGAAACTGGAGAGAAAATTGGCAGGGATATCAAAGGCCCATACCTGATGCGTGTTGATCACTAGAGTTCTTACTGGTGGGTGCAGAAGAGTCTGCATTGCCACCATGCACAACACCTTCATGAGAGGTCTTTCCAGAAAAAAGTATCAAAGCCACAGCACAATGGGCTGACAAAGACAGGAGAGAAGCCCATAATATTTTATTTACATAGTTATCAAGGCCAGTACCGACCCATACAAAGTCGGAGAAAAAAATAAAACAAAGCAAAACAGCTTAACTGGGGTGGGGGTGGGGGATACCAGAGCAGCAGCACTAGATGCAGCAGCTCCCAGTGCCCAGCACCAGGTCTCTGCTGGCTCAGCCTCTTATACCACCAGACACACAGACATGCAAATCATACTGGGTGCCACCAAAAGAAATTTCTGCCAGTATTAGGGCCAGTGTGGAGTCTCCACCCTGCAGGCACCATGCAGACGTTGTGGACCCTTCTCTGCCTGGTGGCAGCTCCTCTGGGTGAGGGTCCTGGGGTCTCTACTTGTTTACAGGGACCTGGGAGTGGGAAGGACAGACTCACCATGACTCCCCTTGTCCTCAGGTGTCCTGTCTGCTATGACACTTCAGGAGTCAGGACCCAGCCTGGTGAAGCCATCGCAGACCCTGTCCCTCACCTGCATTGTCACCAGGGCCTCTGTCAGTAGTTACTGGTGGAGGTGGATCCAACATCCTCCCGGGAAAGCTCCACAGTGGATGGGGCAAGTAAACGGTGGATCAGGGCAAACAAGCTACAACTCAGCTTTCCAGGGCCGCATCTCCATGACTGCTGACAAAGCCAAGAATCAGTTCTCCGTGCAACTGAGCTCCGTGACCACAGAGGACACGGCCGTGTGTTACTGTGCATTCCACAGTAAGAGGACATCAGTGTGAGCCCAGACAAAAACCTCCCCGCAGGGCTTTTCACAACCAACAAGCAGGGGGCAGCGATGGCCACGAAACTCAGAGCTCAATTCAAAAGTCAAAACAGCGTGCTTAGGGATGTTCTCTCAGAGTCTCCTGTGACACTCTCTACTCAATCTTAGATTCCTTCAAGGCTTTTAATTGGGCACCTACAGGAATGAGCCTCAACTTTCACTATCTTAATGTCTGTGGAGACCTTTTCTCATTAAGCTGAAAAAAAAATTCCCTTCTCCAACCTGGCAGTTTTGGTCTGGGCTCCTCCATTCAACTCCCCACTTCACATCTACAGATAGGAAATTCACCTCTTCCACCCACCTTCTTCCCTTCCTGAGCTCTTCCTCACCTGTCGCAGTCACAGCCCAGCCCCTCGGTGAGGCCTCGGGAATCTTCCCTGACATCTCTTTTATGCTCACAGCTACACATATGGCAGGAGACCCGCACTGTGTCCCAAGTCAGAGACACATTCACAGGGAGCAGCGTCTCAGCACCCCTGAGAGGTTATTGATCTAAAGGTAGCATGTTGGCTGAGCTGGCTGCTGCTGTAGCCGCACACGAATTCCATGTTCATATCTTTTCCAGCTTCTAGGAGTTGCCTGTCTTCCTTAGCAGGTTCCCCTCCTCCATCTTCAAAGCACATCTCTGTCACCTCTGCTCTCACAAACACCTCACCTTCCCCTGGACCTGACTCGCTGACTTTCCATCTATAAGGACACTGGGGATGACACAGGCTGCTCAGGTAAGTCAGAATCATATCTTCCCATCAAAATCTTCATTTAACCACACCCACCATGTCCCTCTTGCCATGATCAGGTCACAGAGTGAGAGGTACTAGCGATTAGCATGTGGACAGTGGGGAGATGGACTCGGCTGGCCCAGGTTCTGTCTCCCATTCAGCCCAGATCCCTGCCAAGTGCAACCAGGACCCTGCAGGCTGAGGACATCATTTAGGAGCGAGCAGCAGTAGCACAATCTGTTCACCTCACATGTCCAATGCTCGGATCCCATTTTTCTTACTTCTTTTATTTTGGGATCAATGCAGAGAGACAGGTACTGTAGCACTGTCCAGTGTGTGTTTTCTTCCCAGAATCTTTTGACAATATATTTGATATTATTTATTCCCTCCTAGATGTCAGGAGGCATGTGATACCTTCATGAAGAGAATGTTTATTTCAATACTCATAATTTAATAGGTTCTCTGTCATGCTACACGTGGGAAAATGCTTCTTTCATAAAGCCTTTTTGTTGTTCATCCTTTTCTACCTATTTAGTGTAGTATCATTTAACAATATTAGAAAACTGAGAAAGACACATTGTCTGTTGCCTCTCCAGCTTTACTTCTTAATTTTAGTTAAATCTGCTTACAATCCATCTTCTCCTTGCTTACCCTATAGTTTCTAAGAATAAGACATCACTGTGGCTGGGATCATCCCCTCTGAACTAGTCCCACATGAATGGCACCTGATTCCTCCCTCCAGGGTGCCCACACTTCCCATAGCATCCCACACAGGCCATGGCTAAACTTGGCATTGCTGCTCCTCACAGTGAGTTAGACACATGGGCCACTCTATGGGCAGCAGGGGATGAGGCTTTGGATTTCTGCCGTACACAGGTCTGTGCTTTGTGAGTAAGTCCCACCAGTGTCATGTCTGAAGAAGCTTTAGAATCTCTCTACTCTCATAAGCATATAAATGAATGCAAGTTTTTAACTAGCACAATTGGGCCATTATACACTGTAGACATGTTTTAGAACATCATGCTGTATATAACTATGGTTTTATTTGTTCCTTAAGAAAGAAATTGACTTTCAAAGAAGAGCATCTATTCAGGTGGAAACCTCAAGTTCCATTCTCAATAGCCTTGGCTCTTCTCATCTTGTGTTTATTGAACACACCCCAAGAATGTCCTCTCTTCCAAAGATTCCATGCTCAGTTCAGATGTTCTCATCAATCTCCTCTAAGTCAGAACATTTCAGCCACATTTGCTGCTCTAGTGTATGTGCTCAAGTGAGAAAAACACTCCCTAGGAAGGTCTTTAGGTTGTTACAAAGTAAGCACAGCATTTCCTAAATCTTTTAGGAAAAACTGGGAAGGGAATATAAAATGCATGAATTCTACAGACATATAATCCACAAGAGTTTAAGACCTAATTTCTCACAGGCATATGAATAGCTACAAGATGATTAGAGTAACAATGGAAAGTTAAATGAAATAATTATAATTAGTTTCTTTTTTCATTTTTTCCAAAATATTATGTATTTGATGTTATTTAGCACAGAGGAGAGAGGTTTTATTCATGTGGCTGAGCCGGAATTTGACACAGCCATTGTGCAGGATGCCCTCACATGTCTCTGCAAACTTTTCAGTCCTTTGACAGAGTAGCTGAACTCATAAATTCCTTGTCACATCACAAAACTTATGTATGAATTAGTTTCCTGTGTTTGTAGTGCGAGTGGTATTTGATAATAGTAATGCATTCCAGAAAATGTTTTTTCACTGAAGAATGAAGTAAGGCAATGCACTACATCATTTGCAATAATAAGGCAAAAACATTTTGTAAGTTATATTGCCTTTTAGTTTGCATCTGAGTCCATTTTCTGTTGTTTTGACAGGATGTGTGGATCCGTTAAAAGATGGATAGATGGGTGAATGGACTGGTGGGGGGGAAGATGGGTAGGTGGATGGACATAACTATTATTTATGGACAGGGTTTCATTTAGCTCTTGGTTCTAGATGCCCAGGCATACGGAAACAGTATGTGTTCATTTCTGGAAAGGAATTTGTTCAGTGTCAACACAAGGTGGACAATGTGTTCTGTGACAGAGCAATCAGCCAAGAGAACACTCATGTTTGTAACAAAGCCTCTCCCCTGACAGCCTGTTAGTCCATTATTCCGAGTGCATTCATCCACTCATCAAGCCCCAATTTCCTCCCAATGTCCCAACTTTTAAATGCCAGTAACAGATAGTGTCAGTTCTGTATCCATTCAAGGTGTATTTCAAGGAGGAGGTGTATCAGAATCCTGCAGTGTCAGGGCCCTAGGAGGAAGGAGCAGCATACTACTTAATGTTTCACCTAGTTACCCTATGATAAATTGAGAACAGTAACAGGAACATTACCATACATCCCTGCAGCATATATACAGTCTCCTATGAGGCACTGCATACAGCTGACAAGAGCAAAAGCAGAAACAATACTCAAAGGAGCTGGGCTTGGGAATCCTCAATGCTGCTCAGGGCAGTAAGAAAAAGTGCAGTAAGGTTACCCTGTGTTTATTAATTAATTCCCTTGTTAGAGGGAACAGGGTGTGCTTCAAAGACGTGTAACGACACAGTGTGAAGTGTCCAGAAGCATCTGACTACAAGCACCTGGACATGGTTGATATGCAGACAAACAACTGATATGCAAATGGATGTAAAGGGAGAAGGCATTTCTTCTCTTGCTTGGAGAGATCAAAGGATAATACTGGGTTGAAATTAACTAGCAATCCATTAAGTCAGAGAGAAGCCATAACCTAGGGGAAGGGAGTTGGTTGTAGCCAAGTTGAATTTGTCTAGAAGTCAACTCATCTGAGTCCTGCTGTGTCACAGACTAGAGCCTAAGTCTCTAGCAGCCCTTAGCAAAGGAGCAACACTAGCCCAACTCAGCAACCTAACATGCCTATTTGAGTCAGGTAAAGCTTGAGTCAGACTCAACATGAAACAATACAGCTGAGTTATGTAAATGTTAGAAGTATGTGTCACTGATACGTAATATGGAAGTATCAAGTAGGGATGTCTACTATGTGTGTTAATTCTGTTTGCTCGGTCATTTTACTCCCTTCACAGGGAATTTCCCTAAATGTAAATGACTCTGATTTCTTCTTGTGATTTGCACTGATATTAAATTTATAATGTGAATGTGACCACTTTTCAGGAATGTTTCATTCTAGACCAATGTTCTCCTTGTAAACATAAAGCATTACCCAATAATGAGTACTGTTTGTAATGCCTACTCAGAGTGCTTCTCAATGCAGATTGGCTCTACAGAGGGCACTTGTCCACCTGCATGGAGTCCTTGACCCAGAGCAGCTCCAACAAGGGTGCAAATGCCTGTGCAGTGGTGGTTCCAGCAGGCGCTATGGGGCTGCTTGGCAGGAGCATCTTCTGCTTCACTCAGAGAATGTCCTGGTGAGGCCTTTAGAATGCTCCAGATGGGGGGAGTTCTCAGCACCTGTGTGCTACTGACTTAGAAGCATTTCCCTTTATTTTATCCTGTCTTCCTCAGGACTGAAGCAGAAAAAAAAGGGAATAAGAGGTGATTATGCCACATTAATTAAGATTTATATAAATCCATAGACCTATATCCCGACACAATCATCACTGTATCAGATTTTTCAAATCTCAAGGCCCCATAACACAGGAGGGGATGTGGCCCCATGTTAGGAGGGGCTTTTGTCCAACCCAATTCTGGCTTTTCAGTATATTTTGTTCTGAATTCTTAGTGCCCTGGAGAGACTTAGTCAAGAGCCTCTAGAATAAAAAGATTTGTGGCTGGAGGGTTAGCTCAGTGATTCTGGCGCCTGCCTCGCAAGCACAAGGACCTGAGCTCGATCCCCGGTAACCACATATAATGCTGGGCATGGAGACACACCCACCAACAATCAACACCGCATACCACAATGCTGGGCATGGGTGGCTCACGCCTGTAATCCCAGCACTCGGGAGGCAGAGACAGGATTGCTGAGTTCGTGGCGGCTTGCCTGGGCACCATAGTGAGCTCAGGGCCAGCCTGAACTACAAAGCAAGACCCTGTCTCCAAAAAGCAAAAAAAAAAAAAAAAAAAAAAAATGATTTGTACTGCTTGAGAGAACTTGGGAACATAAGATACAAGTTGAATGAAAAGCACCACATCTAATGACTTGGACAAAGTGAAATGCAGAATTGTAGAGGGGCAGAGAAGCATTGCATCAGGAGCACCGGCTTTTCCTAACCTGACTGTTTCAATGTCTAGCAAGAGTCACACTCTTCATGCTCTGCCCATCCAGGATCCTCCAGTGGAACTCACAGGCAGAGCAACTGCAAATGTGCTGAGGATCTCAGGTCCTGCTCTCCTCCTACCTCATGGAAGTAGACACTCTAATGTTACACATTTCCTTGTGGCCTGTGCCACAGTCTGCACCCTCTCCCCCACCCAGATTCCTCCTTCTCTGGGAGTAGGATGAACAGTCTTGACCCGGAAAAGAGTCCCTGAGAGTTTTAGTCTCAACGATCTCTAAGCAGATGGTATAGTCCCTCTAGGTAACAGGCCAGCTTGTAACCTCAGGTCCTCCCCATGCAAAGCAGCTCCCAGGATCAAGATGAAAGCCCAGCACCAGCTGAGCAGCCCCAGTTTCCTCTCACAGGAGCCTGCATCAGAGCATGGAAGTCCTGGTGCTCCTCCTCTGCCTGGTAGCAGGGCTCTACTGTGAGTGCCTCAGGGTTTCAGGACAGGAATCAAAGCATTTGATTCTTCTGTGTGTGACTGATGGTGATGCTCCTTGTCTCCAGGTGTCCTGTCCCAGGTGCAGCTGGGGGAGTCAGGACCTGGCCTGGTATAGCCCTCCCAGATCATGTCCCTCACTTGTACAGTCTCTGGATTCTCCTCAACCAGGTTTAGTGTCAGCTGGATCCGTCAGACCCCAGGAAATGGGCTGGAAAGGATGTGTGTTTTCTGGGGTGATGGAACCACAGATTATAACACAGACTTAAAGTCTCAGGTGAACATCAGCAGAGACACCTCCAAGAGCCAAGTTTCATTAACACTGACCAGCTTAAAGACAGAGGACACAGCCGTGTATTACTGTGCAGGAACACAGTGAGACCTCAGTGGGAGCCCGACACAAACCTCTCTGCCACGTGCTCTAAACCTCAGAGACCGCACAGGATGCACTGAGCTCTGGGTCAGCCTCAGGAGCAGATGCACAGTGACCCTTGGGGGAAGATGATTTTAGGTTCTTCGTTTCACTCTTCCTGCTTTATAATATTTTTTACCGCCATTTGGTATCTCACATTCAGTTAAGTTTCATTTTAGTTTAGTTTGTGATCATAATGCCCTTTCTCCTTAGGACCTAATGTTCTTGGCTGTTTCCCTGGGTTCCTTACTTTTAAGATATTGCACACAGTACTGATCCTCATTATATTGTTGAGTCTAATTCTGTAAGATTGTGACCATGGGGAGAAAGCTCAGAGGAGATTCCATCGTGTGTAAATCATTTTGCTCACTTGTTGCACATGTACAGGGAGGACTGTGACTACCTTGGGTTAATGTAACTTGGCAGAGATACAATGAGGGCTGACATGTCCATTTTTCCAGATTGCTAAGAAAAACGTGTCCAAAAGTACTGTGCATTTTCATTACTTACATATTTCATCTTTGACTTTATATAATTCATAAAATTGTTTCACACACAAAAACTGAAACTGATGCTAACTTTGTAAGTGTGTTAGTTGGGCACAGTCCCCAAAGTAATTTAGGTCATGTGATGACCACATTCCCAACTGAAGTGCACGATTATCTTGTTTTTCCAAATGTTTTCATAGTTGAACTTGCCATATCATTCACATATCTTTTAGCTTTTTTGTTTTTATTTTGCTGTTGATGATGGACTCAGAACATCACTGAACAACACTCTCCCTCTATATGTGAGAAGCTTCTGAGTCATCTCCAGCAGAACACACATGAGTTAGAGAGTCCTTGTCACTCACCAGAGCACCACGCTTCATGCTCTGCCTGACCCAAAGCTTCCAGTGGGATTCACAGGCTGAGCAAACCCATGTGTCCTTATGGCTTCAGGAGTCTTCTGTACCAATGCAGGCATCACATGGATCATCCCTGCTCCTCACTGCTAGGGCCTCTTCCAGCTCATGGCATCGCTCACTAGTAATGTCTTAATTTGGTATCAATGGTGCCCCCTTTGTGGCCAGAGTGGCTCAGAGTGTAGCTTTTACCATGTCTAGGCCCGCACTTTTCCATACTATATTTCCCTTGGTTTCTTTTCTGATGCCAACTTAGAATCTTTTTGGAATTTGAGGTATGTAAGTTAAAAAGGTGTTAATTGATTCAACTGAGCCTCTGTACCAGCCTCTGCTGACTTATGGAGAGGGCTTCATGCCATGGCCAACAAAGTCTATGGCATCAGGTGGTGAGACAGTAAGTGTCCAGGAAACAGTCAGACTAAACCACACACCAACAACATCTAACCCATTACTCTAGTAGTGGGTTGATGTAGAGAATCAGATGGACTGAAATTTATAACCCAGCCCATGTTAGAAAGCAGAGCCTGGTTTGTCAGAGGAGTGCCTCCATGTCCCCGAGAGAGACAGCAGCGCAGGCAGGAGAAGCCCCACCCACCCCAGGGAGCACAGCTCAGGGCAGCACCTTATCTTACTTGTATCTCCTCCTATTTCACTGATTTATTTTTCAAAATTTACTTTTCTTCATCCTCTCATTCCCCACCTCTCTACCTTTACTAGTATAACTATTAAAGTTTGTGAACCACTAAAAAATAGTATACGCCACATTAATTCTGTTGAATGTTTATTTTTCTGTAGAGATAAAGTTGTTTCATTTAGTAGATATTTACTGTATATTAATAATAGGTAAACACTTGGTTTCTCTTAGTATTCATATAATAAATATAAATCCCTTTTCTATGGACAGATTATAGCATTTAATAACATACTATAATATAACAATCTGAGGTTAATTAGAATTAGTGAAAAGTAAAAAAAAAAAAAATAGCGCAGATGACAAATGGTACAAAAATCCTGATCACTAAAGTAATAGCTGAAAACTTCCAAAACAAGGTATTAAAACACACAGAAGAGAGAGACATATAGAACCCCAAATAGCCGTGACCCGTAATGAAATTCTCCACAATATAACACAGTGGATGGTGATATTGGGGCAGAAATCTATATGAGCTTTGAAAGACTCATGTCTGAAAGACTGTGAACATCCCAGGCAGGTGGCTAAGGTGTACTGTGCACCAGCAGCAGCCACAGCGCCTTTATGAGGGGTCTCTCCAGAAAGTACAGTTTCAGCAACTACCTTAAGTTAGCATAGAGGACAGGAGGGAAACTCTCTTTACATATTCATCAGCTCCATCACCAGGCCATGAAGCATCACAGGACACAGCACAGCCAGGGATGGATCCCAGGTAACCAGTGCCAGGTTGGCATCCCCCATGCCCAGGACCGGGTCTCAGGACCAGGGACAGTCAGCTGGGCTCAGCTTCCCATATGCACCCTCCAGACACACATGCAAATGAGGTCAGGTGCTAGCAGAATAAATTCCTGTCACCAGCTCGGCTGTCATGGAGTCTCCATCCTGCACGCACCAGGCAGACGCTGTGGACCCTTCTGTGGCTGATGACAACTCCTCTGGGTGAGATTCGAGGGATCTCTACTTGTTTACAGGGGCTGCGTGTTGAGAAAAAGGACTCACCGTGATCCCTCTTATCCCCAGGTGTCCCGTCTCATCTGACCCTTCTGGAGTCAGGACCCAGCCTGGTGAAGCCATCGCAGACACTGACCCTCACCTGCACTGTCACCGGGGGCTCTGTCACTAGTAGTTATGCCTGGCATTGGATCCGGTAGGACCCTGGGAAAGCTCCCCAGTGGATGGGGTACTGGACAGGGAACACAAACTACAACTCAGCTTTCCAGGGCCGCATCTACATCACTGCTGACACAGCCAACAACCAGTTCTCCTGGCAGATGAGCTCCGTTACCACCGAAGACACGGCCGTGTATTATTGTGCAAGAGACACAGTGAGAGGACGTCAGTGGGAGCCCAGACAAAAACCTCCCTGCCATGGGCCATTTGACCAGCAGAGGGCGCACATGACCAACAAGCTTGGAACTCTCCCAGGAACCAATGAGGAAAAAACCTGTAGATCAACTTTCAGAGACTGGGGTGACACTCACTGCCCATCAAGCTAGTTATGGCTCCGTCATCCACACTCTCTCAAATCTATCACTTAGGCATCAGCAAGGACAGCTACTCACTTTTGCTGCTTAAATCCCTAGAGCAGCCCTCTTTCGCTGGCTCAAACCAAATACACACTCACCACCATAACAGTTCAACTCTATACTCATGCATGACTTCTTACTCTGTGTTCGCACATGGATTTCTGACTTGTGCCAGATGTTTACACATTGGAAAATTTGCCTCTGCCACCCACCTCACTGCTCTAACTAGTCCTCTTTCTTCCCCGTAGCAGTGAAGCAGCCATGGTCCTCAGTGAGCCCCTTGGGACCTTCCCTGATATCCCTTCCATTCTCACATCCACACATGAAGGAAAACAAAAAAAGGTCTCATTCAGTTCTCACCATCATGACAGAGCAGCTCAGCTAAGCAGGCTCCACAATAGTACAAAAGTCATTGGGAATATAGTCATTATAATTCTGGGAAAATGAGAGGATATTGATTGTACATTACAAAAGTTTTGTGCATGCTAAACAATGTGGCAGAAGAATGCACCACAACCCTTGCAACATTGTGGTAAATTATCCTCTAGTTTATGTTGTTTGCTTGGTTGATCGGTTGGTTGCTTGGCTGGTGTCTGTGTCTAGTTCCACTTGCTATAACAAAGTGGATGAATGAATGAATAGACAGTGTCCTCTCCAGGCCATAGGAGTTCATTCATATGCGAGTCTGCACAGCAGCAGCCTCTGCTCTCTTCTGGGCAGGGCTTCACATTGCAGCATCACAAGATGGATGCAACGTATGGTGTCACAGAGCGAACAGGACCAGGAAATACTTTTCTTGCAAAAAAAAAAGGTCCCTGAGAGCTTAATAATACATTATTCCATGAATGCTGTCATCCACACACAAGGAGTTGTCAGAACCAAATCACCTCCTGAAGCTCCTACTTTCAAATATCACTAACTGAGAAACATACTTCCAGCATGTAGAATTTGTGGGACTGCTCAAACCATTTCAATTGGTGACAACAACACAGCTAGTAGACAAAACAGGACAACATTTGTGTTATGGTTTTAATTTAGCAGTTTCACACTCAAAGCTTCATAGACATGAGGTCATCATGCACACAATCAAAGTAGCTGAATCTGGAATGTGTGATAAGGGCATTAAGTGGGTGTCATGACAAAACCACTACACATGAGTGATGAATTTGGCACTGAATTTGGCACTGCCCTAATCCAAGTAGTCAGAATAAGATAAAGGGACAGAAAGATGGTGGCAAATCACTCTTGCTACCTTGGCTGCCTTGTGCCTGCCACAGTGTTTCTCCTCTGCTGTGGTTGTTGGCCATCCCTGCCTTGGAGCCAGCTGATTGGGGACTGATAGCACCTCCCCTTCAATGGTGGGTGTTGGGTATTTTGTCTCCTCATGGAGAGAAAAGTAACTGACACAATTTGTGAAATTAATAAACAGACCCAAGGTATGTAGGGAAATAGGATAGAGCATGATAAAAACAGAAACACCGAGTATAGTTAGTATATTCTTTCCAGAAGAAGCTGAGAAAGTAAATAAATTGCAGTTCTATAAGTTGGGAAGCTCCTCATGGGGCCCAGTGCTGGTTTATTCTGTCTCCTTGTTCTGAGATAAGTGCAGGGAAGAAGCGTCCAGTTATGTAGAGTTGAGCACAGTGGTTGTAACACACACTAGGGTCTCAAAGTCAGTAGGGGGTGTTTTCCTCCAACTCATCTTTTATCCATCTATTCTTGTCTGTTGTGAAAGTCCAAGGATCAGTGTGTTGTGACCAGTCTGAAATCTGGTGGAAACTGAAGTCAATAATTTGGTTTCCTGGCCAGCTGTAACACTGATGAGACAAAGACAGAAAATAACTTCATCTATTTGTTATACCAGGACAAATCCAAGCACATGTGTGACCAGTAGCCTCTCATCCTGGAGCAGCTGTGTTGCTCTCTCACCGTCGCACACACTGTCAGGATCTCAGTGACTGCTGCCCCTCTGCGTCACCAGAATCTCTCAGTGACTTCTCCACACACACCACAGAGTCCTTCACTCTGGCTCAGTTGTGAGATCAGAGCTGTGTCACAGGCCTTCCCTGAACACTGTAATCACATCGATGGTCCAGGCTATGACTGTGGCGACTCCAGGCTGTGCCACACTGTCTCTTTCCTGTGTGTCCTATCAGGACCTAGTTTACATGTGAGGTGCTGCCCCCAGACAGATTCCCATATCATACCTCATCATGCCATCTCAGGAAACACTTTCATGATGACAGCCTACATGGTCTAGTGTTATATATAGTCTGTCCTAGACACTCTGCTTCTCCCGCTGCTGACTGGAGCAGTCCATTTATGGCACCATGTAACATTCTCATGGATGCATCTCGAGTGACTAGAGCAAAGGTGCTGTTCAATCAGTCTTTAGAGTTTATTACTTCAGTGACAGGCTAAAGGAATAAAATAATTCCATCAATTACTATGGGTGGTGTAAGATTGGCTATGTTGGAAGTAGCGGAGCACCATGCTCAGTTCAATTCAGATTGAAACGTCTATGCACTTCTCTTTATCTCCTGTCTTGGGTCCAACATACTGAAGGAAATGGCTATGAAGAAAACTGAGTTGTACACCTGAAGATCCTTGTGCTTTAGTGAGCCGTCTTCATTCCATGGCCTTATATCAGGAAGTCAGATGCATAGGCAAATAAAAGCATTGGTTCTACTTAAATCTCAGCTCCTGCAGGGGACCGCAGAGCCTGCTGACTAGTGGCTGAAGTCTGGAGCCCAGACTGTCACCAGTGTCCTAGTAATGACTGTCTCTCTGCTTCTCTTTTTGTTTGCATTGGGTTTTCCACAGGGTCAGTATCCAGGAAATATGATGCACTGTGCCACTTTCATGGGCCTTATATGTTAACTTTACTGCTTCCTTTTGTTCCCAGGTGTCCTGTCCCAGGCACAGTTCCAAGAATGGGGCCCAGCATTGGTGAAGCCTTCCCAGACTGTCTCTCTCGGCTGTACCATCACTGGAGACACTGTCTCTAGCACCAGTGCTATTTGGCATTGGATCAGGCAGTCCCCAGAGAGAGGTCTCGAGTGGCTGGGAAGGATGTATTACAGGTCCAAGTGGCATTACGACTATGCACCATCTCTCCAAGCAAAGATGACCATTACCCCTGACACATCCAAGAACCAGTTCTCCCTGCAGCTGAGCTCTGTGAACACAGAGGACACAGCCGTGTATTACTATGCAAGACGCACAGTGAAGGAACCTGAGTGGAAGCCCTGGCACCAACTTCTATTCATGCGCTCAGAACCAGAACCAGCAGGGGGCGCCCGTGACCTTCCAGGGCCACCTGCACTGAAGGTTCTTGCAGCAACAGTTGGCAGCGCCAGGTGCACAGAACGCGAGAGGCCTCACTGAAGCTGCCCAGGACCCAGACCAGGGAAGCGGCGTAACTTCCTGCTGAGCCTTAAATAGGTTTTGCTCCGCATGAGAAAACACAGAAAGACGTTTTACATTATTACAAAAAATATATTAACTTTCTTTCACTTAAACAGTGATTTTGGCCTCCATATCATGGACAGAAAACACAATTTTCCATTTCATGAAATCTTAATAAATAGAACTCTACAAATACTGAGTAAAGTTTGAAAAATTATTTTGCATTGCTGTAGATTTATGCTTGTCTTTTCATACTACAGATTTCTGCATTCACACCATTTTCCAAATAATTTTCCTTTTGCTCTCCTTTGTTTTTTTTCAATGTAAATAATTGTTACTGAAGTTGAAATCATCCTTTTTAAAGTGTACAGTTCAGTCAGTTAGCATACTTTGTCATCATCTCTATTCAGTTCCAAAATATTTTTCCTTAAAAAGAATTACTGAGCACAATGCACAGTGGCTCCCTATTCCCTCCTTTCCACAATCCCTCTCTACCTCTGGTCCTTGTGTTTGTTTTTTATTAGTACATATTTGCAAGGCAGAGTATTACATCCAGCTTGTGGGTTTGAAACTTAAGCATACGGCATCTTGGTCATTTCTGTGCTGCCCACACATCCATCCTGTGCTCTCCTTCCTTCCTCAGGCCCCTTTCCCTCCTCCACAGACTGTACCCTCCTCCTGCAGAACATGGTCCTTTGTTTTGCTCTTTATATTCTTACATTTTTAGCCTCTAATTTTAGGGAGCCTGTATGACATTTAATCTTTTCTGACTGACTTGTTTCTCAAAGTGAATCCATTTTCCTTCTAATGACTCTAATTTACCTTCTTTGCGGTTATGTATTCATATTGATTGTACATATATACATTTTCTTTATCTATTCACTTATTGATATGAATTTAAGCTGCTTCTATGACTTATCTATTTGTGCTTCAGTTAACATGAATATTCCTGTATCCCTTAGCTCATAAGAAGATATGTAGAAGTACATCTGGGTAAAATGGTATCTCTACTATTAGTTATTTCCAGGTTTGTGTAAAATTTTGAAATTGTTGTGCTTGTTTATATTCAGAATATCAATGAATCTCCTAAGCAATAGCAGTTTCTTGAGCTCTGGCCACTGAGTAGTTTTACTTATTGAACAATGAAATGGAAATTTGGAGAAAGCATGGTGCAGGATCACTGATGAGCTCTGGTCCCGACTATAGAAGGAGCTCAACATACACAGAGGAGGGAACAGGGAGAGGGAGGTAATGAATGGCTGCAGGACTGGAGAGCAACAGGGAGAAGGCGAGAGCTCCTGGGGTGCACAGCAATCATGTCACCTCTGGACGCACCAGGAGCTCAAGATAAGGATCCACAGAGATTACTGAATGGTGGCCCAGGAGGAAGGGAGTAATTATGAGTCACAAGTGGACCCTGTCCTGCTCTAGACGGATGCTCAGGGAGGGACATTTCCACAAATCTCTCCTACTTGGAGGAATATATTCTAATTTCAGATCAAATATCAGTTCTTCATGTATGACCTCAAGGACTCAAAACAATTGTTGGAAGGTATAAATAGAAGGAAACCCATCATTCTCTGAAAAGCAGAGAACATGGGAAAGTAGCAGAGATCAGCGTCTATACCTACAAGGACATTGTTCTTTTTGGTGGCAGGGGGTATTGAAGCTGAGAGTCCCGAATGGAGATACACCCCTTACCATGAGCTGCAGTGCCCAAGAGTGACCCACAGCACATCAGCATCATCAGCGTGCAATGGTGCTGTCTCTCAATCGGTCTGCTCCAGGTTTCCATCACAAGAGAGGATTTCAAGGAACTCAGAGTGAACTCTCAGCTTCCTGTCTGTGTGCTCAGGTGCAGCACTGACTCCTGTACCATGAGATCCTGATTTCCATGCCTGATATTTGGTGCAGGTGAGGCCCAGGGGAATGGGAGTCTCATGCTCACTACCTCTTCCAGGAAGCAATGGAGTCCACATTGCAAAGGTCCCATCTCTCAGGTGCAGTGTCAGGGCCTTGGTAGGAATTTCTTCATCCATTTCAGGTTACATGATGCCAATGTTCACCTAATCAGATCCACAGACAATTCCCAGTGGCAGTGCCAGTAACTTTGGAGATAGACTGGCTGAGCCACAAAGTTACTCTGTCCTAGAGCCTTAGTAACTTCTGTGATGAGTAGTTCCTGCTGTCCATCTCTGATGTCAGAGTGAGCAGGATCAGGTTCACACAGGGTAATCAACTGTGAAGTAAAGTCCAGGCCAAACAGAGGGTCTGTTGGCTTTTGAAAATGGTCTAAGTCTTTTATCAGTTACATTTATCTTTTATGCAGTATCATTGGGCCTATGTCCATAGCAGGCTGAAACTATGAGCATGGGAACCTACATGAAGGAGCTGGTCCACCCTCCCATGAGTGAAGCACAGGGTGAACCACTGAGCCACACGTGAGGTGGGGTGACCTCTGTGCACCACCTCCTCCTCACCACCTGAAGGAGCAGGACTCTGTTACAACAAGGAGCACAAGAGTGTTTCCCTGCATCCAGATGCCTTGCAATTAGTTCAAAACGAGCCTCCCACTGAGTATTTGGTTGAGTTCTTTTCTGAGTGGGATGAGGCTGGGGATAGACAGGTCATCTTCCAATGCCGACCACCATCTCTTTTGTGGTCTCATGGGAGTTATGGCTAGGATGGCTCTTAGGCATCCCTTGTCCCTGCAGCTGTCCCCTATATGTTCTGCAAAAGGCAACAAAAGGCCATGTTCATCCCCTTCCAGAGCATCTGCACCCAATCAGGTTACAGTCTCGCATTGCAAGATCCATCTCATGAAAGCCTCTCTGCTCTGGGCTCCCTGGAGAATAGAAGGAGAGGTCATCAGGGCTTTTGTTGTAGCCCATTGTCATGAGTTCTCGAGAGTCCTTAAGGTGACTGTGAATCGAGCTAACACTTTTGCTTTCTTCTAAGGACACTGTAGGAGTCACCCTGTCATCCGGACATGAATGGGTGGTACAGGGTGGGGAGTAGCAGGGAGCTCGGGTGCAGCCCAGGGACAGCGGACTTTTCAGGGCAGGATCCTCCTGAGCTTGAGTTTTTCTCTTTCAAGAACTGTGCTGTAACCCTGAAGTTCCTAAAGTGTACCCATGTGCAAGAAATGACCTGTTAGATCTGGTGAGTTTACCTAATTAAAAGGGCAACAGGGCCGGAGGGTTAGCTCAGTGGTTCCGGCGCCTGCCTCGCAAGTGCAAGGACCTGAGTTCGATCCCCGGTAACCACATAGAATGCTGGGCGTGGAGACACGCCCACCAACAATCAATGCCGCATACCACAATGCTGGACGTGGTGGCTCACGCCTGTCATCCCAGCACTCGGGAGGCAGAGACAAGAGGATTGCTGAGTTCGCGG
>PVIC010026615.1:0-24417 GCA_004025085.1 Thryonomys swinderianus
TTTATTTATTTATTTATTTATTTATTTATTGCAGAACTGGGGATTGAACTTGGCCCTTGTGCTTCCAAGGTAGGCATGGTACAACTTGAGCTAAATCCCAGAACCCTCAATGTATAAAATTATGTAATTAAATAGACATTAAACTATGGATTTTTGTGAGGAACAAAATTTATTTGCCAAATAATTATCGAGTGGAAATGCAGGTACAAAATCCTACCTGTGTTATCCTTACCTTACCTTTGCTACTTTAACTTGATTTGATTATGTGTGAACTCCTCAGAAAAGACAGTCTGGCTGTTCTTCCCCTTTGAAAGGTGCTCATTGCTCTTCTTTGAACACTTTAATGCCATGTCCTCATGATTACACCTAAGCATCATGTAACTGACCAATTCTCAAACTCTATGGTTAGCCTCAGGATATCCATACTCTTAACACATGTTGAGAATCCAAAATAGGTCTTGTTTATATGGATTTTACCTATTTAGGTACATTGTAGATGAAATTAAATCTGAGAACACCTTCAATATGTATTTTTAGAATTAATTTTAGGTAGTATATCTATTTTGTAAAACAACATTTTAGTTTAAAAGACTACATTGGGGGTCTTTTAAACAGTGCAGGCTGTCCCCGAGCTTACTATGTAGCCCAGGCAAGCCTTGAACTCAGCAATCCTCCTGCCTCTGCCTCTCTAGTGCTGGAATGACAGACATTAGCCACAATGTCCGGCGCTGTGGTATGTGGTACTGATTGCTGGTGGGCATGAGTCACAACACCTGATATTGTGGTATGTGATTACCACGGATTGAACTCAGGACCTTGTGCTTGCTAGGCAGGCACTGGAACGACTGAGCTAAGTCACTAGCCCAAGTATATATTTAAAAAAAAACCTTTTAATGCAAAGAATGACATTGACTTACATTTTGACAAATCCTGTTAAAAGTCCTAGTTTAATAGAAGACAGATAAATTTTCTTATCTGATTCTGCATTCAATTTGTTGAAATACTTGACATCATGCATCATCCCCCCAAAAAAACTCTGTTAGGTACCTTTGAGAGGGCAGAGGTAAAGACTGTAAATCCAACCTTCATTTTACTGGGAAATAGTTCTGAATCTGTGTACCTTCTGGGAAGATCTTGGGGACTCAGGGGTCTCTTACTCCTCCGAAGTACTTTCAAGTCAAAAGTCCTATAGTTGAACTTGGCACTTGATTATTTTCCAACTTATTGTACTTCCTTTCCTTTAAGAGGGTCTCAACCTAAATAACAGAAACTATTAATAGAAGTCAATTTACACAATATGAAAGAGACAAAGTTTGCTGAACTCAAACCAGAGAGCCATGAGAGACTGAGGAGGTATTAAAGTGTGCTGCTATTTTAAAAGTAAACATATCACTATGACTAACACAAGACTCAAATATAGCTTTGTTAAACTCCTTACTTGTAGAGACAAGCAGAAAAATGAACAGATGTGTAAATATCAAATTTGTTCTCTGGTATGAGAAACTGAAGTTGTAAATGTGTTCTAGAATGCATGATCAATTTTGTGAAATAGTACATATACAAAGGGAAATGAGGTTTAGGGGTAAATAATGAGGAAAGAAAATTGATGGTAAAAAAGGAAACAAAGCTTGTGTCTATAGGGGTGGGGGTGGTAGGGCGGGTAGGGGAAGGGGAAAAATGAGAATTAAGTTGTGTCATATACTGGTACAAATACTCAATGTGGACTGTAATTGTGATGTGTATATATAATGTACCAATAAAATTTATGTCATGAAGTAATGAGGGGTAAGAATAAATATGACTTGAAAAGAAAAAAACACATGTATATGGGGGTGGGGGTTGTAGGGTGGGTAGGGATATGGGTAAAAATGAGAATTAACTCATGTCATATACTGGTACAAAGTCTCCAATGTTGAGTATGATTTTTAACTGTATATGTAAAATGTACCAATAAAGAATTCAATTTAAAAAAAAAACAATAAGTTCATTCAAACTGCTGTATGACCTTATGCAGTGTCCTATTTGCTTCCCAGCCATGGACATTTAAATTGTTCCTAACTGGCCATATATAAATGATGGTAAAATGAATTCTTGTTCATATTTCCTCTGTCATTTTTGTGATTATTTCTGTAGATTAATTTCAAGATATAATATGCAGGCCTCTATAACTGTGCACTGTTCTTTTTCTAGAGGTGGTCATTCTAACCTGTATATATCAGTTTATCCTTCTGCCAATAGAGTATAAGGGGTTCATATTCCTCACAATTGAAACTGCTGACTTTTATTGGGCCCTTCCAAGCCTGGCATGATGTTAGGACACAGTGGGTCTTCAGCAAATACTTGTTATCTGCAGCAATTCCAGCCTGAGCTTGAGCCTTTGAATATGGATTCACTTTGCAGGCATATTCACACTGCTTCTGGCACTCACTTTGCAGGTGTATTCACACTGCCTCTGGCCTTGTCCTGTGTGGCCCACCCAATGGACCAACAGGCTGTCTCTCAAGTCAGCAGAGTGAAAAATAAACCCAGAAGCTCCTGTTATTTTACCATATTCCAAGAATCACTTTGCAGTGCACATTCTGAAGAACAGTAGCTCTAGCTCTTTTGATGGTCCACATCCTTAGCTTTTAAAACAGCCATCCTGTTTTTGAGGTTACCATTACCAGAGCACCGAGACAAGTGCAGCTGAAATTATTCATCTTGGACAGAAGCTGCCAGAACCCTCTTCTGCAAACTTTCCTGTGGGATGCATAGCTATGCAGTGAGAGACCACTGTCTGTATTCAATTACGCTGCTATGAGGCTAGTGTAATTGTTTCAAGACCCTACAAATTACCAGATGTCGACAACCAGCTGAAATGTGTTTCCTTCTCCCTATAAGCTCAGGGAAATTTTTAAATTGAGGAGGAGTTGGTATCTCTTTGATACTTCAAGTATATATCTTGTCATTTGAAGAGAATCTGGGACATGTGTATAATAAAATGTGATGATAGCACTGTTGTAACCCAGCTTGTCCTAAATACCCATGATACACTCAGCTTGTGCACATGCATATTTTCATTTTATGTAAGAAAATGCATACTGGAGAAAGAAAAAAGATGTATTGAATGACATACTCTACATATTCCAATGAATCAGGTAAGCCAGTATTCATGTTTCTTTGTGCTTTTCTTCTAACATATATTCAAACCTATAAAAGAAGACAATCCAATAAAATATAGCCATGGTGCACTTAGGACAATTGGGAGTTATAATTCCAATAATTTCAAATGTGTATATACTCAGACTGAAGAACTGAGGTATGAAGTGTGAAGCTCATGAGCATACAGTGCAATAAACAAACCACAACACTGTTGTCCTGACCCAGACACCTTCCTTGACCTTCTCCAACCTCCATATTTACTAAGGTAGTGTTCAGTGCTCATTTCTCTGAGCTCCAGACCTTTGATTGTTTCTAGAGAATACACAAAGGTAACTGAAGTTGCAAGCTGATCCAGTGATCTGCATATCATTTTGTGCATTTTGTGATTACTAATGACGCCATCATTACTTCTGGATATTTAGTAAATGAAAAAAAATGATCTCCACAATTGATAAATGCCAGGCTTGACTTTTGTTCCTTTCAAGTTTCATGTTCTCTCTCCTTCATGACACAAATGAATATGTTTATCAACCCCTTTTGCTGTCAACCTACAGACAAGTCCTACCAGGTTTTAATATATATATGGGATACCAATACAAATCCTCCTGCCAGGTTTTAGGTACCAGGAATTGTAAATTCACCTTTGTCACAAAGCTGCCCAAAGCTAATTGGCTAATAAGATTTGGCTAAATTATTATTCTAGAATATTATAAATTATTTACTATGCTTTCCCAAGAGAAAATGTTGTCATCTTAGAAACAGGCATATCTTGACTGGCTCCCTACTTAATTTTTTTAATTTTATAGAAGTATTTTTTGTATTACAAATCAATAATATTTAAAAATAGACATTCCCTTTTGGATCAGGAATTAGGAAAGTACATGAGTGTCAGTTTATGTATTTCACATGTGCTGTTAATTGTGTACTAAGGACTGGTAAGGACCTACCTTTGTTGAGATTCATAACAAAGTTAGATAACCTAAGTATATAACATACAAACACAGATAGGATGGCATACATACCCAAACTGGTAGGCTTGTTAAAATATAATAAAATTCATTTAACAAAAGCAGAAAAGAAATGAAAAGGAACAAATACATCTTTAAGCTGGGAAAAATCATTTTAAACTCTCAAACATTTATTTGATATTATCTTTCCAAGCCTAGTGGAGCAAAAATAATCACATTCCTTTTCCTTTACATACTTTTGTTCAGGGAAACCAGATGCAGAATGAAGCATTGCTTCACTGCCAGAAATGTCAACTTTATTTAATATTTAAGTTTTATATGCCACAAATGAGAGAAGTGTTAAGTATTGTTAGAACTAGCAGATCTGAATTTGAATCATTTTTTAACTGATCACTGTGTATTCTGAAAATAGACGTGAAGCTCTGTATTCCCCAGCTATTTCAATGGTTTCACATTGTGTTAGAGTGGGAAAGAGGGGAGTGGTGTGTTTAAGGGAGGCCCATGTTTACACACTTCACATGCCCTTCCTTCCCCTGTTGAAATTATCTGTCCTTCTGTGTTTCTCCCAGAGCATTGTTTTACCATTGTCCAAAAAGATGCTCTTGCTCAAGTCAATCAAAATCTTAATCAAGATCATGACAACCAACACTAATCAAGCATTTGTCTTGTGTAAAATGCTGATCTAATTCCCTTGCCTATGTTCATTCCTTTAGTCTTCAAAACAATATTTTGGATGAAGTACTATCTTTTTCATTTTAATGGTGAAAGAAACGAAGTCACAGAGAATTTCAGAACCTCAATCTTATATTGATCAAGATATTTTAATCTTTATTGATACATTGTAGATACACATCATGATCACACTCAATATTGGGAATTTGTGCCAGTATATGACATGATTTAATTCTCATTTTTTCTCATTCCCCCTACCCACCCCACAACACCCCACCCCTAAATACATAAGCTTTGTTTCCCTTTTTTATTACCATCACATTTTTTCTTTACTCCTCTTTACTTACCCCTCCACATTTCCCTTTGAATATTTTCTATTTTACAATATCCATCATACATTTTAGAACTCATTAACATCTTCAGTTTCTCATACCAGAGAACAGATACAATATTTACAAATCTGTGACCTATTTATTTAACTTATAAGTATGTCCTGATAATCAAGTTTTTTTTAATCTCCCTTCTTAAGATCCAAGACAGTGCTGATGTAAAGTTCATCATTTGTTCAATGCTTATTATTTTTAATTCATATTCCTGCCTTACTGTAGCTTTGGTTTCCTCAGTGGGTATGTTTAATGGCTCAGTTGAATTCAATCTTGGCCATGTGATTCTCTGGCCTATAGCAACAAATGGAAATTTTAATGCCATTTTTCAAACAGAAACAGATGCCATTAGGTGGTTTGGTCCTCTATCACTGCATTCCTGTTGTTTTCCTATAAGAACAAAGTTTCCCAGATATGAGCCATTGCTTTACCCGGGATGCCACAGCAAGAAGACCCAGGAAGCCTGGCAAAGCTGAACAGTTGCTGGCCTGGAACCCCCATGCATCATAGTTGGGAGATAAATCTACAGTGTAAGTGCTGAGTTAATGTGGTTGGTGGTTATGGCAATAAAAATGGACTGAAAACAACACAAAGGAAAAAATGCTACAAAACCACCACAACAAAAAGACCTAGATGAAGGCCATGTGAGGACAGAAAGACTCAGGCATTCTAGAGGATGGAAGAAGTGTTGAGTTGAATCATTTAGGCAAAACCACAGCCTACAGAACAGCAAGAGCACAACAGTCTGTCTTGCAGAAGCTGGATGAGAACTTGGGTCCCGGATGCCAGAGAGTCAACAATCTCTGAAAGAGCTAACCTCTCCCTGCAACACTTGCCAGAGCTAAGCTCCATGTCATGTCCAGGAGGCTCCTCTAATACAGTCAGTGGTTCTCAATCAACCTATGGTTGGCTACTGAGAGATACCTATCATTTGAATAAAACCTACTAGGAAAATGACCAATATTTTTTAACAAGGTATACCCCTAGAGGAAAGAAAGAGTATTCATAAAGATAACTTTTAAATAATTCAAATTCCCATTCTTAGGAATATCTGAAAAGATTCTTTGTTTATAGAAGTAAAAAAGCAAAACCGAGCACTGAGAAAAAAAATTATAAGAAATGAACTTCTGTGGAGAAGGGTTCCTTTCTCCCCACAGTCTCGCCAGCAATTATTGTTGGTTGATTTTATAATAGCGGCCATTCTTTGCGGAGTAAGATGAAATCTCAGTGTTGTTTTCATTTTCATCTCTCAAATGACCAGTGATGTTGAGCATTTCTTCATATGCTTCTTAGCTGCTTTGACTTATGCCTCTGAGTAGTGTCTGTTCATTTCAGTTGCCCATTTTTGAATTGGGTCTTTAAACATGGGGAAGCTGATCTGTTTGAGTTCTTTATATATTGTAGATAATAGCCCTTGGTCTAATACACAGCTAGTAAAGATTTTTTTCCATGTGGTTGGTTGTCTTTTAGCAGTGCCAGTGACTTGTTCTGCTGTGCAAAAGCTTTTCAGTAGGATGAAATCCCATTTGTTGATTCTTTCTGCTAGTTCTTGTGCTATAGAGGTTTTATTCATTAAAGTCTCTGCCTAAGCCAATGTCTCCAAGAGTTTTGCCTAACCTGTTTTCCAGCCGGCTTATTGTTTCTGTTTTAATGTTTAAGTGTCATATCCACTGTGAATTTAGTTTTGTGCATGGTGAAAGAGATAGGTCTAGCTTTAGTTTTTGGCAGGTTAAAGCCCAGTTTTTCCAGCACCATTTGTTAAACATGCTGTCTTTCCTCCATTGAGGGTGTTTGGCTCCTTTGTCAAAGATAAGGTGGCTTAGTGTATCCGGGGATGTTTCTGGATCTTCTAATCTATTCCACTGGTCCTCAGGTCTGTTACTTTGCCAGTACTACGCAGTTTTTATCACAGTGGCTTTATAGTAGAGTTTTAAATTGGGGATCGTGTAGACTTCTGCAACCATTGTGGAGATCTGTGTGGAGATTTCTCAGAAAACTAGGATTAGGGGTCCCATTTGACCCTGCTAGGAATATACCCAAAAGAATTTTTAAAATCACATTGGATAGACAGATGTACACAATTGTTCATAGCAACTCAGTTCATGATAGCTCAATCTTGAAAACAACCCAAATGTCCTTGAACTGGAGAGTGGACAAAGAAGATGGGGTTTTTTTTTATAAAGTGGAGTATTATTCTGCCATAAAGAATGACAGATTGATTCATTTATGTGCAAATGGATACACCTGGAGGAAACACTAATAGGTGAAATAAATAGATCACAGGCAAATACTGGATCTTTGATATGAGCACCTATATATGCAAATGAGCTCTAGAAAGTATGACAGTCTTTGTAGAATGGGAAGTATCCAAAGGAAATTTGGTGTGGGAATGTAATGAGGGGAAGGAATAAATATGATTCTGAAAGAAAATAAAAGAGCATGTATATAGGGGGTGGGGAGGTGTGGGTGGGTAGGGATATGGGTAAAAATGAGAATTAACTTGTGTCGTATATTGGTACAAATTCCCCAGTGTTACGTGTGATTGTGAGATGTATATAAATTGTACCAATAAATAATTAAAAAAAGAAATGGACTTCTTTACAAACTCAAAATACTGTTTTCAGTATTAGAAGTTAGCTGGTTAGGTTGATTGGTAGGAATGTAGACTGGTACAACCACTATGGAGATCAGCATGGAGATTCCTCAAAGAACTAGGATTAGAGGTCCCATTTGACCCTGCTATTCCCCTGGTAGGTGTACACTAAAGAATTCGTATCACAGCATCATATGTACATCCATATTTATAGCAGCTCAGTTTGTGATAGCTAAATCTTGGAAACAACCCAAATACTCATCAACTGGAGAATGGATAAAGAAGATATGTTTTTTTCTATAAAATGGATTGTTACTCTGCCATAAAGAATGATAAGTTTGAGTCACTTATACTCAAGTGGACATACCTTAAGGACATACTCAAAGAGAAATAAATAGATCACAGAAGTGTAAATACCATATATTTTCTCTGGTATGAGAAACTGAAAATGTAAAGGAGTTCTAAAGTGCATGATAGGTACTGTGGAGTAGAAAATATTCAAAAGGAAGTGGGGGTAAGGGTAAATAATGAAGGGAAGGAAAAATGTGACAGTTTTTATTTAAAAAGGGAAACAGTGCTTATGTATATAGGGCGAGGGGTTGTAGGGTTGGTAGGTGCATGGAAAAAATGAGAATTAAGTCATGTCATATACTGGTACAAATTCTCAATGTTGAGTGTGCCTGTGATGGATATATAAAATGTACCAATAAAGACTTTTAAAAAGATAGCAAGTAACAGATAATTCTGTTGAGAAAGTGTGTCTTCCTTGTAATTAAGAATTAACCCATGAAAAGTTTAAAGACCCAATTCAAAAATGGGCATCTGAAATGAACAGACACTTCTCAGAGGCAGAAGTCAAAGCAGCCAAGAAACATATGAAGAAATGTTCAACATCACTGGTCATTCGAGAGATGCAAATGAAAACAACACTGAGATTTCATCTCATTCCACAAAGAATGACCGTGATCATAAAATCAACCAACAATAAATGCTGGTGTAGCTGTGGGGATAAAGGAACCCTTCTCCACTGTTGGTGGGATTGCAGACTTGTGCAACCATTGTGGAGATCTGTGTGGAGATTTCTCAGAAAACTAGGACTATGGGTCCCATTTAACCCGGCTATACCCCTGCTAGGAATATATCCAAAAGAATTTTTAAAAGCACATTGGAAAGACAGATGTACACCCTTGTTCATAGCAGCTCAGTTCGTGATAGCTCAATCTTGGAAACAACCCAAATGTCCATCAACTGGAGAGTGGATAAAGAAAATGGTTTTTTTTTTATAAAATGGAGTATTACTCTGCCATAAAGAATGACAAGATCGATCCATTTAGGTGCAAATGGAGACACCTGGAGGATATACTAATAAGTGAAATCAATAGATCACAGACAAATTCTGGATCTTCTCTTTGGCATGAACACTGTAGATTCAAATGAGCTCTAGAAAGCATGACAGCTTTTATAGAGTGGAAAATTTCTATAGGAAACTTGGTGTGGGAATGTGATGAGGGGAAGGAATAAATATGATACAGAAAGAAAATAAAAGAGCATGTATAAAGGGGGGAGGAGGTGTGGGTGGGTGGGGATATGGGTAAAAATGAGAATTAACTTGTAGAATATACTGGTACAAATTCCCCAATGTTATACATGATTTTGAGATGTATATAAGTTGTACCAATAAAGAATTCAATTAAAATTTTAAAAAAAGAAATAACCCATGAGGTGCTAACTTGGTGTTGTTAATCTCTGGCTTCACAATCACCTTTTATTTAATCAATGGTATTGCAACCTATTGACAATCTTGGCCTCAATTCAGACCCCATGTTGAGACTAGAAATTTGATGGTTTGAAATTCTATCATTTATTTTCTATTTATATTTGATCTTATTGTTTCTCTCTTTCTTTGGGTAATATTAAGGATTGGTGGATTTTTATTTATTTATGTATTTATTTATTCATTCATTCATTCATTTATTCAGTTATTTATTCGAGACAGGATCCCGCTTTGTAGTTCAGGCTGGCCCTCAGCTCACTGTGTAGCCCAGGAAAGCCTCAAACTCAGCAATCCTCCTGACTCTGCCTCCCAAGTGCTGGGATTACAGGCGTGAGCTACCACGCCCAGCACTGTGGTATGTGGTATTGATTGTTGGTGGGCATGAGTCACCATGCCCTGCATTGTATGTTGTTACTGGGATAGAACTCAGGACCTTGCGCTTGCAAGGCAGGCACCAGAACCACTGAGCTAAATCTCCAGCCCTGGATTGGTGGATTTTTATTAATCCTTAGACAATGGATCGTTATTGATCATTACTGTATTTATTAGTCTGTCTCAGCTTGTGCGACCTCAAGCTGACTCCTCCAAAAGATGCATGTTGAGATTAAGATGGGAAGTACTTAAAAAATATAGACACCAAGGCATATTGCTGTGAAATAAGATGCCAAAAGAAAAAAGAGCATAGACTTTCCAGATTTAAAAAATGATCAAAAATAAACTCACAGAATTTCTTTCAGGTAGTAAGATATAGATATTTATTTTTCTCAGCAATATTTAAGGAAAATTTTCAAGAAAAATATCTTTTCCATCTTGAATTCTTAGAAACAAATTCTATAGAAACAATAAAATATGAAAGCAAAATGGAAATATGTTGAACACAGTCAGAAATTGTATCTTGAGCATCTCTTTTTCCCAGGAAGATATACAAGGTTATATATGAATGAAGTGAGAGAGAAAAGGAGGAAGTGATATGGAATTTAGAGAATTTCCTGCCTGCCACATAGGTGAGCAAAGGCTGGAAAACTGACATTGCTGGCAGCAATCAATACCACATACCACAGTGCTAGGCGTGGTAGCTCACACCTGTAATCCCAGCACTTGGGAGGCAGAGTCAGGAGGATTGCTGAGTTTGAGGCTTTCCTGGGCTACACAGTGAGCTGAGGGCCAGCCTGAACTACAAAGCGGGATCCTGTCTCAAATAAATAACTGAATAAATGAATGAATGAGTCTCCAAGTTCCTTAAGATAAGCAGCATTACTGTGGAGTGTTTTGGAAGGAGGTGTCTTTCATGGAGTAGAGAGGTCTGAGCCTCACAGAAGCAAAATTCTAGAGAAAGAGTACCAATCTGCTTAAACTATGGCAAAAAAAATTACAGATAAGTGGCTCAAGCAGCAGTAATTTATTTTCTCACAACTCAAAAACCCATGATGAATGTACCGTGTATGCAATGAATAACTTTTCTATGATCATAATAATGAAAATGCTCTTTGCAGAATTTCAATTTTTGGAATCACTAGCATGAAAGTCTTAAAGATGTTTATAGAACAGGACATAAATTTAATCACTTGAGGCAACTTAAAGTAAAATGCAGAGGACAGAATTTTAGAGCATAAGAATTTAGGAGCAAAGCAAGGATGTTAACACTGGCATGCTTCAAAGCAGAAGCCAGATAAAATTTCTCACTTGACAGTACAGGAAATAAAACTATAATCATTATTTGGGTTGGCATATGACCTTTCCAAAATGGACTTGGAGTTCTGGGCCCTAAGACTTAAGAATATGACTTTGTCTGAGATAAGGTCTTTACGGAGGTGATTAGGTTAAAATGAAGCCCTCCAAGTAGCCATTACACCACAGATGGGTGTCTTTATAAAGAGAGGAGATTGAGCCACAGAGACACTTTCACAGAGGCCAGGTGACATGAAAAGATATGTGCATGAGATAGGTGTGGCCAGTGGAGAGACCTGGGCAAATTGCTTCCTCTCAGCCCTCTGAAACAACCAATGCTGCTGGCACCCTGACTTTGTATGTCTAATTTGCAGAACTCTGAGGCCATAAACTCTGGTGGTTAAATCACTCCACATGTAGCACTTTGCAACTGACCACTTAATACAATCATGTTGCTTCAAGTGACAAATCAGTACAGAAGAGAACCTTGGAGGAGGGACATCCCTTCACTGAGCAGGGAGAAAAGGAAGCAAGGAGCCAATGTACATGTCTACAATTAACAAATCAAAAAGCCCATGTTTAGGAAAAAAAAAGGTATAAACCCCTGAATTATTACAAACAGACTTAATTTCCTCTGGAGATGGAAAAGACGGGGCAGGGAATTTTTCAGTAAAAATTATTCTCTACTAATAGACTTTTAAATTATGGCATATTTTACTTTGGCTAACATTTAAAATGAATTAAATGCAGCATCATCTTAGAATTTGGAGGAATAAACTTTAATCAAAACTTATACAAGTAGGGGTTTTTAAAAATGTATCTCTGCACCACATAGAAACATAACTTATAGCTTTTCCTTTACCTCAGCTGAAACTGCTCAAAAACCTTGTCAAGTTTATCCCACACACACAGTTAATCCTAGAGAAGGAAGGCTCTGTGAGTCTCCAAGTTCCTTAAGATAAGCAGTATTATTGTGGAGTGTTTTGCATATCTGAAATCATAGTAAGAGCAGAAATATTGAGCCTATAATATGCTGACATTATATATGGAACATAAGAGAATAAAACATTCATAAATGATAAACATTGGGTATTAAGTATACTATGATGCAAGGCAGTGAGGGGCAAGGGGGCTAGCTTTATTTTATTCCATTCTAATGTATTCAATCTAATTATACATAATTCAACTTTCCACTCATGGTAGGAACGTAGCCTATGGGGTTTATGAGGGCAGGGCTCAAAGATTAATGGAGCCATGTTAGAAGGACACAGGAGGGATCTTGCAGAGGTTCCTACTGGCCAAATAGGGACCAGAAGAGCAGCAAACAGTGTTGGTGATGGATTACAGCACACATAAGTTTTTAAAACATGTGAGTGCATTGTTATAACAAGAAAAAGTAGGGAGAAAGAAACAAAAATGTAGAAAAGTATTCTTTCCAGAAAAATCTCTCAAGGCTCCTTTTGTCCTTACACAGAAGTTCATGGAAAGGCTGACTTCACTCTTAAATAGGAAGACTCAATAGGACTCACATTTATGCAAGTGTCTTTTATCCCAAGTCGTTATTTCATTGTGCCAAGAAAATGAAATTTAAAACAAACAAGTTTATGGATTCATAAAGGATTTGGCAACATATTTTTATCTCAAAAATAATTTGGTAGGAATTTTAAAACATGAGAGAGAAAGAAATGCATGGTACTAACCTTATTAAGAGAACTACAAAGCTGTAAAATTAAAATTTCAGGCTCTTTACAGAAGTACACAGAGAAATCAATGAAACAAGACAGAGTACAGACTTCTCTCTGGGATTCTGTATTAGTTTGCATGCATTTATAAGCAGTGACTAGTAAATAGAATGCTTACTGAGAGAAACAAGGACAATGTCTTGTTATTGGGGTTACAAAGAGAAAGAAAAGGATGCTTGATACTCAGCCTCAGTTCTTATTTCCAAATAAACTTGATTAAGTTTTAAAAGTTTAAAAATCAAGTAAGTAAACCATAAAAATAGTGAGAAAAATATTATCAGTACATGTCCCAAAGGACCCAGTGGAAAAATGTACTGGCCAGGGTTTTTATTTGCCAGTAAAAATAACAGTCACAACAATAACAAAGATAAAAAACACCTGGGTAACTGATCGAGGCTGTACAAGAATTTATGGAAACTCAGAGAAGTACTGGGAGACCTTGACACACAGGCTTGGAAAATAAGAACAAAGGGAGACTAGTGGAAGTGTACCACTGCCATTCTGGGAAGGCAGCCTGAGTCACAGATGCCCCATCTCGGGGATGAGGTGAGCCACTCTGTACTTCCTGTGATGGGTACAGGGCACCAACTCTCCCTGGGCCCCCACTGCCCCATGCTGTTGCAGCTGCTGGGCACCACTACCACATCCACAGACCTGCATGTCTACTGCACAGGTCCCTGATGCCAACTCCTGAGTGGGAGTCATTGAATTCAAGCCATGGTGCATGAAAACCGGAAAGTCAAATCTAGCCTTGAGAGCTTCCCTGTCTGGAGCAGGTTTGGAGGTGTGCCTGCCAACTCTACTCACGTGGTCTAGAATTACCAACTGGAAGAAGCGGGTCCAGGTTCAAGACAGCTCCCAAAGCTCCTTAGAAAATGTTTATTTCATGTGTTCAAAAATTGTTTAAAGTTGTAGAGGGAAAACAATCCAAATTAAAACAAAGTGCTTATAAGAGATCTAACTCAGAAAGTATACTTATTTAATATGACATGAATAAATCCTACACATATATAACATGAATTTAAGTATGTGCCTTCAAGAAGAAAATTAAGCAATAGGGTTGGAGATGTAGCTCAGTGGTGCCGCCACACCTTCCTGGCAAGAGTAAAGTCATGAGTCCGATCCTCAGTATCACCAAAAATATTTTAAAAGTAACACCCATAACACCAGACAGTTTAGAAAACAGATTTAAATGATCAATGAAGATAAGAGAAAAATCACCTCCCAATTCAAGAAATGCAGGTTGGAATTTTATATCTTTTTTAAAATTTTTTGAGATGGTCGAAGATTTAATTCATTAAATAAAATTCAGAACAGAAAAAGAGTAGAAGAAATTGTATCTCTCCACATAGTTCATTAAAATTGGAAAGTCATATTTCCATAAATTTTATCTTTACACAAAGGCAGTCTCCCCTGCTTGAAATATTTCAGTGCCTCCCTTTGTTCCTCAGTCTCTTTCCAGGGTCTGTGATGCCCCCAAGACCAGGCTCCCTTCCCAGCTCTCTCACCTGTCACTGGCTATTACCCACTCTGATTCTTTCCCACTTGCCTCCTTTTATTGTATCCCTATAAATCTTGGCTTTTTTTAATCAATAAGGAACAAAATGTCTTACTAAAATTTATAAAAAGTATACATAATCATTATGGGCTGGATTTCTCTTGGACCTGGTTGTTAGTGCTGATGACAAAGCTTAGTAGACCCTCCCCTCTCTAGCACCCACCATACAATACACCTGCTTTAGAAAAGATTGAGAAGAGTTTACAGGAAGAGAAGCACAATAGGTAATGCAAAAATCTATTACTTAGAATTTCACAAAATGTTTCCCCTAAATATGAGACCCATGGCATGTTCCATAAAGAGCATGTTTTGAAATCAAAGCTATGTGAAGCAATTCTATACTCCTCTCAGTGGTGTCATAGAGCAGCACAGTTGAGATTCTAGCATATCCTGCACCAACGTAACCTATTTTAAGCTAGTAATGCCTAAACCTATTTAGTCACTGAGACATTAAAAATACTGCAAATATCCCTGTGAGTCAAAGCATTGAAGGAACATGAGAAATACCAGTCTTCTTTAATTCTCTCTTTCTTTTGCTCTAATGGCATTAGCAGAGGCATCATTGGCCTGAATAGTGAAAGTGCCTAGTTCCCCAATTCATAAATCCATGCTTTTCTTAAGAGGGAGTCACTGCCCGTTTACAGAAGACACTCTAAGAGAGGAAATACACAGACATGTAGCTAGGAGTCCATAATGGGGAGTATGATAGAAGTGCACCTAAGGGCTATGGCAGGACAAAAGGAGAAATGAACTTCTCTGAGTTTGAAGGGGGCAAGAAGAAGCCATCTTCACAACTAAAGAAGATCTTAATTATGTCCAACCTGGAAGAAGAGTCATAGATGACCAGATGGAAAGGTCATCTTGAAGACATGGGATGGTTGTGCAAAAACACAGAGAAGTAGCAGGAACATGGTATAAGGAAGGAAGAGCAAGAAATTTGACCAAGATCAGGAGATGAAGGAGCAAAAGGGAAGTGGCACCCAAGGGTCATGAAAGCAATTGAGATGAAATTGTTCAGTTGAATATGATTCTCAAGAAAGGGGTTGAAGGGGAGGGGAAGAACATAAAAAGGGGATTAAAATGTGTCTGTGTATACCAACTCGTGATATACTGTGTCCCTAAAAGGGACCCGTAAATTTAAAATAAAACAGGAATGCAGTCATGATATACTGCAAACATATACTAATATGAAATAAAATTGGAGCATCCACCATAATCATATAGATCATATACTGAAACAGATTTACTGAGTTTTTTAAGACAAATCCAGACCAGTCTTAGTGGGGCTTAAAAAGATGCATTCTTGAAGAAATGCTGAGGCTGCTGGCCTCTGAGAAACACTCTTTTTTTTTTTTTTTTTTTTTTTTTTTGAGACAGGGTCTCGCGTTGTAGTTCAGGCTGGCCCTGAGCTCACTATGGTGCCCAGGCAAGCTGCCGCGAACTCAGCAATCCTCCTGTCTCTGCCTCCCAAGTGCTGGGATTACAGGCGTGAGCCACCACTTCCGTCATTGTGGTATGCGGTGTTGATTTTTGGTGGGTGTATCTCCACGCCCTGCATTATATGTGGTTACCGGGGATCGAACTCAGTTCCTTACGCTTGCGAGGCAGGCGCCGGAACCACTGAGCTAACCCTCTGGCCCAAGAACCACTCTCTTCATCTACAGTGCTCCAAAAGTCTTCAAGCAAAGGGCTAAATTGAGACTTGTTTTTGAAATATTACTCTAGGGGTTGATTGTGTGGAGGACATATTAAGGGCTGTAAGCAGAGAGAATAATTTGAAAGCTTTTTTCAGTGGTCCATGGGAGATCTAATCAGGGATGCCTTCTTCCAGATTCTTCCTTGATTCACACAAGCCTGAACCGAGTCTATTTGTGAGGGGGCGATACCCCAGGCTATGCCCTTGATATGTACACAAAGGAAGGAATAAAGACAAACAGGCCGTGATAATCATCTGGACATGGAAATGAAAGCAAGAGCAAAGTAGAAAATAACACTGAGTCTCTGGGCTGGTATAACAGTGTGGTTTTTAAACCCTTTGGCCAAAAGAGACAACAGACTCAGACAACAGACTCACAGATAGACAGATCTTACATACTACAGCAGTAGAGAGGCAGGCAGGCAGACAGACTGATAGGCTGGGAAGAGAGGCTAGAACTTTGGCTGAGTGTAGTTTGGACCATTTTACTCTAAGGAAACCTGTGGACTAAATCCACTTGATTATGTTACCAATCAAGCCAGTCTGCTTAGGTTCTTGCTATCAAAGGATCAATATCTTGTGAAATTCATGTGATATGCTCAGTGAAGGATCTGGGAAGTCAGCTCAGATACTGGAGCACTTCACACATACTCCCACTACTCTTCCCATGGAAGACAGCTCTCATCACCCCTGCTATACCAGAAAACAGAGTCGGATTCTTCTCAAACCAGCCATTCACAAGACTCCTATACTGGTAGGTTTAAAATAATTTTCCAATTTGATCTATAGATACATTCTATTTTCCACATGAAGCTATCTTGTGGATGCTCTTCAGATAGTTTGTCATCCAATCCAGGCTATCGTGAAAATAAAAGTTTAAGAACATACCACCCAAACAAGGAACAAACCATGTTGCTGCTAAGCAAATTAGAATTGAGGATCATCCTACTGCAGAATACCAGGAAATGATTACAGTGACTGAGCCATGGGAAATGCCAATGGTGGATTCCCTGTCTTTCTTCCTATAACACAGGCTGCTGGGTCTTTCTTCTCCACCATTGAGCTCCACCCCAGTTCTGACAGAGAATCTACATCAACATGGGTCGCTATGGAAACCATTCACAACTGAGAAAGAAAACCACTGCACTTAATAGGGCCCTGCCCAGCCTGTGAAATCAGGAAGATCCCTCCATCACCACAGGGTGGGGGTGGGGGTGATTACAACAGGAAAGAGGCATCACAAGAGAGGTCCAAGAGAGTGTGGGAAGCAGAGAGCGCTCCCGTGCTGGGCGTCCCTCCCTCCTTCGACAATGGCAATGTGGAAAGACACTGGGGGAGACTTCCTGCATCTTCCCCTTGGAGCTTAGTGTATGAAACTCAGGAGTGCTTCCTGTCTGTTTGCAGAGTATGAGGACATGCAAGAGTCTAGCCAGAGTCCCCTGGTCAGAGAAGAAAAGAGCCAGGAAATGGAAAAGCAGTTCAGAGTCACAGCAAACACATTTCTTAAGAGCTATGTTTGGCAAGTTTCCTGTGTGTTCTGGGTTTCATGTAGGTGAAGGTGACTCAGGGACAGTGGTTAAAATCCTGGACCCCTCACAGCCCATAGGAGGTCACAGGAAGGACTCATTTCAGGACACTTCTCGGAGCTGCTACACACCCAGAAAGCTGATAGGGGCCTTGCAAAGAGACAGGAGGCCATTTATTTTCCCCATAGAAAAGTGAGAATCAGGTGCCTACTGAGCCAAGGCAGGGAGACTAGTTGGCCCTCCCAGCATGACTCCAAGGGAGAAGGGAATTCAACAGCAGACTGAAGGAGGCTGGAAAAGTTGTGACTAGAATTTTCATTTTCACCTAATATTATATAATAAAAAGTTTCCACCACTGAGCAAGAATAATTGTAGAACTGAGTTATATGAGTTCTACCAATGGGCTTGCTGTAATTATTAACCTTTTTTCTAGGTATTAGGGTTTGAACTGAGGACCTTCACCCTGGGCTATGTCCCCAACCATTTGTGTGTGTGTGTGTGTGTGTGTGTGTGTGTGTGTGTGTGTGTTTCCAAGTTGCTCAGGAGAATGAGACTTTGTACTCTTTTTCCCAACTGTACCTAATGCATGTCTCCCCTGGCTTGTTCTCAATATACTGATAAAAATTACACAAGATAAAAACTACAAAACAAGAATTGCAAGTATTCTGCAGAGCATGTTTGTACAATAATTGATTCAGGGATGAATCCGCATTCCATTCACTGCCAGATCTAACTTGGCTAGATGAACTGACTATGGAGCAATATTTGTCTCTATTCTAAGATGTTGTTTATATACAGAAGACTGCTATTCATCAAAAAAGAGAGGAAGAAACAGAAATAAAGAAAGGGAGAAAAAAGAAAAAAGGCAGATATGAAAGAGATGAGAAGAGAAAGGGAAAGAGAAAGAAATTACAGTTATGGCAAGTCTTTCACATAAAGTTTGCTTAAATTAACACTTTGTCAGACATTGCAATTTTTTTTTATTTTTCAGTGCTGTTAAGAAATACTGAAAGCATTGGTTACAATGACCACAAACGAATGCCTCCTCTGTAATCTGCTGCTGAATCAAAATCATGTCTTTATGATTCACCAGCCAGATGAGGTTGCTGAAAGCCAACTGTAATTGGCCTTAATAAAAGATAATTATAATTTAGTAGAAACATCTGATAATTTAAACAAGCTGAACACTACCAGCAAACACATAAGACCCTGGTACAAAGTCCTCCCCCCCCCAAAAAAAATGAGATTGAGATGATAATAAATAGGAGATATACAATGTGAAATACTTCTTCATGTAGCTCACAGATGTGTATCACATACTCCACATTTACAAATAACCCACAGAAAGCATTCTCAGTGTTTGAGTTATTAAGAAAACTTTCAAAAATACTTTTAGAATGCATTAGAAACAAAGGAATTCCAAACAGAGTCCAAACACCAATAGATTCCAGCTGTTTTCATTTTGATGCCTAAACAGATCAGAAGTTGTGAGTTCTTGGGGTTAAAAGTCAAAATCTAAATTCTGACTCAGGTTGTGAGTCAAGCTGTTTCTTTGACTTGGGGCCTCACTGGGGACAAGTCACTCACTTCTCACGAGTTTCCCTGTTGTGTAAGGATTTCTAATGTTTATTTGTATCTTTGTAATGTTAGAACTGCAAGAAAATCTTTCACAGCCCTAGAATTAAATCTTTCTGCATCTTGTATGCCTGATATTCCACATAAGACTTTTATAGAGTATCTTCCTCGGTAACTCTTTGACTTTTAGAACAGGAAGATCATTTTTAAGATCAGAAAGACTGGGACAATTGTGTCACTGACTATATTAGATTATTATGCTGAAAGCTAGAAATGAACATATCACATACTTGATAATCAAAACCTATGATCACTTTTAATTGACCTCTAACATCAATTACATTGAAGGTTTGGTCACTGGCCTGGGGTGTTATTAGGAGATGATGGAACATTCAAGAGGTAGAACATGGTGAAAAGAAGTTAGGTCAACAGGGGAACATGCTCTTGAAAGGGTTACTGAAAGTTGGCCTCTCCCTCTTTTGCTTTGCTCCTCCCTTCCCCAAGCTGAACAAATGTGCCCCACCATGCAGTTCCACCACAACATACTCACTCACACAAAACCACAAAGCCAAACAACCAGGAACTATGAGCCAAATTAAGTCTTCCTCTTTTTTTTTTTTTTTTTTTTTTTTTTTTTTGAGACAGCGTCTCACTTTTGTAGTTCAGGCTGGCCCTGAGCTCACTATGTAGCCCAAGCAAAACTCGAACTCAGCAATCTTCCTGTCTCTGCCTCCCGAGTGCTGGGATTACCAGCATGAGCCATCACACCCCGCACTGTAGTATGTGGTATTGATTGCCGGTGGGTGTGAGTCACCATGCCCAGCATTGTATGTGGTTACTGGGAATCAAACTCAGGACCTTGTGCTTGCAAGACAGGTTCCGGAACCACTGAGCTAAATCTCCAGTCCAAGTCTTCCTCTTTTTAAGTTGATCATGTCAGGTATTTTTGTCATGGTGATGGAACACTAGCAAAGATCTTAAAGTGGAAGCCATTCTTCTTAACAGAGTTGTGCTCTAGTACATATTTGTGCCTCTTTACACTGGCAGGTGGCACATCTGAATTCATACTGAAGCAAGGAGATGAGCTGCTCTTTTCAATTATATAGGAAAGTAATTGATAGAATTAGTTGATTAATGAATCAAAGCAAAAATCAAAACCAGCATAGGCTAGTAGTAGAATCTTAAGACAACCATTTAAACTCAATCAGTTTCTTCTTTTATAGTTACTTCATACATTTATAACAAGTGATTACAACAGGGTTTATAATTGTGAAATGAGCTTATGTATAGCAAAACAAAACACTGACCAAAATTTGACAGAAAATGAAGGTATTATCCATTGTCCTATATGTTTAGTTATTATTCTCTTCACCAACCTCCATCAGCTCTTCCTACCTGCCTGACTTTCCTCTATTTTTACCAAAATATCTCTCATCACTCAGACTCCAGGCTCCAGAATTGCTCTGATGCCATAAATGGTCCATTACCTTCATACTTTACCAGTTCCTACAGTTTGTCAAAGTTATGCCTCCACTTCCTTCATGCCAATCTCATTATTTTAATGGAAATGTCCATACTTAGCTTAGCAGGTGAGCACAGGAAAACTAAGACCAAGAGTTTGGATAAACAGGTCCAAATAGATCAGCAAACAGATATGTGGCAGGAGCAGGAGGGGAGTAGACCCAGGACAGGAATGATGGCTCAAGGGGCAGACCACAGAAAGGCCACAGACAGGCCATGCTGGATTCCTGAGAAAGAGAGCATGTCACAGGGGTGCTGGCCCCCACTTGAAGGACCAAGGTCAATGCAGAGCAAATTGAAATACTTTTAAAGGTCACCTCTCTGTATCCTATAATCTTTGCCCAGACTATATGCATATATGGATGAGTTGAGCTAAATATAAAAACTACTTAGTATACAGGATACACAAAGACTGTCTTTACTCATTCTTTCATAGACTTATTTAATAAACATTCATTAGAGTTTAAAGCATCCATCTAATGTTGAAGGAACATGATGTAGCTGAGAATCCTCATTTTATTCTAATGCATTTATTCCACTTGTGTTCCTAATCTTTGAATGTATTTACTGAAATTTCAGGAAAGATAACTTTGGTTGTGGACATATCCTTATGCACAGGGATAGGATTCCAGGAGTGAAGTGGGTGAGAACCATGAAGGCTGGGCATGAGGCATCCTCTAAATTCTGAGATACTCTTGGACAACTCAAAGGTGTAGCTTCCTGAAGCTCCTACAGACCTGCTGGAATCTCTGGATTGTCATCCTTTCTGAGTCTCTGTAGACAAATGAGTGGGACAAATAAAAGTAAAGGACATTCTTCTACAAGATAGTGTATAACTAGTTTGTTAAAGACTTTGATAGCACTTTTCTTTTACTTAAAGGACATTTGCTGTCATCAACTGATGGGACTTAGATCTCCACTGAGGTGGAAGAAGAGCCCTTTCTGCTAACCTGAACCTACATGGGCCTTCTAGCCAGATCTCCAAGTCATGACAAGCTCTTCATTCATCTCCCCAACCTGTAGAGACCTTGTATCCATCCTAGATCATTTATTTTTATATTGTTAATTTTTATTTAGTACTTACTGTGAGACATTTCATTTTATATTCTATGTACTTTGATTAAATTCTCACTAACCCATATATGGAAGATACTAATGCTATTCTCATTTTAGGAATGAGGAAACTGGCTCCAGAGTCCACATTTTTAGCTACTCCATTTTGCACTGCCTCTCTAAAAGAAAGAAAGGAAGAGAGAAAGAGAGAAAGAAAATAAAAATTCTGCTAAACTGTAGGCAACTACTCTGTGTTAATACAATGAATAGCCTACCAGAATAGAGACTTTATTCTTCATTTGTACCAGATACAGTGAGTCACAACTTTACTACAGGAAATCGTGGCTTTGTTATTTCATATAATTGCTTTGATCTTTTCCATAAGTCTCTCTTCAGTGAACAAGAAAAAGTGACACTTGCCAGTGTATACTACTTCAGTAATGTCTAATATGATCAGATTCCCTTCAACTTAAAGAAGTCTGTTTGGGCTCTGCTGCTACCTCGGCCTCCTCGCAGTGGTGCCTGGCTATGTGGTGGATGTAGGGTCAGGACTGTGTGACAGGAGGTAAGGAGCTGAAGAGGAAGTGGATCTCACCTTCTCTGGATACCCCCTCCTCTGGATCTCCCCAGAGACAGTAGGGCAGTAGAAGACCCTGCTGGTAACACTTGACTCCAGGTAGAAAAAGTAAGAGGATCTGTTGAAACAGGACAGTTTAGTAACTGATTACAAACACAGGAGAGATTTCCCCACTTGTAAATTCCTGCAAGTGGTGCAATTTTTGCTCTGATCTCTGGCTCCTGTTGGGCCTTTGTCTCTCTCCAGTTCCCTGCACCTTCTCACTAGCCAGTCAGTACAAGTTCAGTCCCATGATTCCCCTGAAGTGACCATGATAAAGTCAGTCTCTAGTTCAGATTTGCAGTCAACTACCTCCTATCACCAGTCCTGACTTAATGTCACCAGACCATGCTGACCATGGCTGCATAGGGGATTCTCCTAAAGGAATTTTTACCCTATAACTGACACTCTTCTTACAACATTCCCCTAGTCCTTGTCTGACAAAGACTTTTCTGAAGTCCACAGGGTACAGAGAGAAAACCCATCTCTAAGATGCATATATTAGGAATTATTTTAAATGCAAATTAAAGTCATACTGGAGCACATGCTCTCTCCATTTGGCCTCTACTTTAATGGACTGTACTTCTTAGAATTCTCTGAGCATGTGGTCTGGACACCAATTCCTTAAATGGGATCACTCAGGGGACCTCATCATTCAGAATTCAAGATAAACAATATTTTAGACTTTTCATTTAGTTGTTTTCTTCAGCTTGATCACCAAAAGTTTCCTATCATTCATCTTAATTCTACATGAAAAAAGTACAGCATTGACTTTATTATTATGTTTAAATGGATCCTTAATTTAAAACATAACATTGGACAGCTTTTTTAAAAAAACAAACACACAAAAACAAAAACAAGAGAAGCTAGCCTAAAAGAACAGATTGTCTGTGACCCAACAAAGTATTTTCTGTCCACAAAGGGAAAGGATTTTCAAAGAGAAGCTTTTGAGACATTATAACTCAGATAACAATGACCAAAAGGAAAACATGAACAGAAGTAAGGGAATTGGACTCCCTTATATAAGATTCGTGAAGGAAAACCTGAAGGACCCAATTACCATGATTTAAGGATATTGCTACAAATAGGCACGGGCCAGGCATAAAAGTGTTGGTGGTGATGTATAGCATGTGACCACCACCAGTGACATGCATTAAATAATGAAAAGTTCCCTGTAACTGCAGACCGGTATAAATATTTAACTCTGTAAAACTCTTTTCTCAAACATAGGGGGGGAAAAACCGTTAGTGCACTCCATTATTTTAATTAGCTGTTAATTTCAAGTACAGCTGTGTCAAAATAATTGCTTACATCCCCCCTCTACTCCAGATTTAAATCCTGAGCTGATATGACCTTTGATTTGCCCTCAGCCTGTAGGCAGCAGGGTTTATAAACTGTGCTTGGGCCAGTGGTGAGGTAGCTGTCTTCGGAGGAAGTGGTTCAGGAAGGTAGTGAAACTTCTCTTTTTCTTCATCTCCTATTGAAGCAAAAATAGAAGACAAGTGCCAAATCAAGGCAGGGAGAAAGCCATCTGGGATGTAAAAGCAAAGATGTTGCTCAAAACTTTATGAGATTAATGACTCTGCAATGTCTCCACTTGAGGGTGCTGCGTCTCCCATTGTCAGGATTCATGAGTTCAGAAATCTGGGTGTGGAAGTGGAGTGGGCACCATGCACCCTTTCCTCTAGTGACCCATTAGCAACTTTGCTGCTTCCTGTTCCTGTGACCTACAAGTCATAGTTCCAGAGAGGAAAGGCTTGTACTGAGAAACACAATGCTTCCACTGAACTGGAAATGAAGACTTCCTGCTGGTAATAACGGACCTCTTCTTTCTTCCTTCCTTTCTTCCTTCCTTTCTTTCTTTCTTTCTTTCTTTTTCTTTCTTTCTTTCTTTCTTTCTTTCTTTCTTTCTTTCTTTCTTTCTTTCTTTC
>PVIC010026616.1:0-24376 GCA_004025085.1 Thryonomys swinderianus
CTTTTCCTGATTGAATGAAAACAACATAGCAGTCTCAATGGTAATACAGAGTTCCCTAAAATATTTAACAGAACTTCTTTCTCCATTTAGGAGCAATTTTGAAACATTTCTTTTGTGTTACGTGTAGAACCCTAATATTTGCAAAAGAGCAAATTGCAATATATTTTCCATGGACCAGATCTTAAAAGTACATCACAGAATCATTACTTTGACCACAGTCTCTTTCTCTGTGTAAGTAGTAGTAAGAAAATAAACAAATGAACATATTTTTATTATCACTATTACTAAGAATTGTGATTATTTTTCAGATATTGTCAAACTCAACATCCCAGTGATGTCATATGGTAAATGCTCAATTTAAAGATTTGTCAGGAAAGGGAAAGGATGAACAGAAAAGTAGTATTCTTTCTGCCATTTAACAAAATATAAAACCAAAACTACTGTTAAAGTTTGCCTTGTTATGAATAGTAATGGAAAAGTTTCATTTAGAATCGATTTTTGTCATTGTTATTTCCTAGCCTGGTGTTGTCATGTATAATGAATAAGCTTTCTTAGCTCTTTCTTTTGTGCATTGTAAGAATTCATGGCTAAATTTAGTGAACTTTCTGCTCATATAATGTGAGTTAAGTCATGAGTTCTATTTAAATGAAAAACAAGAGTAATAAAAATTTCAATTATTAAATTGAATGATGTATATTTTATATGATATACATAGTGTATGTACATATGTGACTTTAGTATTTAGTACATATTTCATCAAGAAATTCAGTTTCTAAATAGAAAAAAGCTTTTAATAAAAAGTAATTTTGATGTTTAAGTGTACATAATTCAAATTTGTTCATAAAAATCCATTTTCCTCTTCTTAGAAAATTGTTATATAAATGATATTACCATTACATTTCTTTAGTTTACTTTTCATCCCTAGAGCCAAACTCAGAAGATAGAGAAATCTTTTTATTATAGACATGAATGTAATTTTTCAACATTTTTTCCTTTGTTGAGTTGATTGGTACATTTTAGGAATACATTATGATCATATTCCTCATTGAGAATCTGTACATAATATATCTTGATTCTAATTTTTTCCCACTCTGTTGTCTTCCCTACAACAATGTATGCTAGATATTGTGAAATAGGAAGAAAATGTTCAAATGGAAAAGGAAAAAGGGCGGTAGGTATAATAAAGAAGGGAAAGAAAACATTTGATGGTTAAAAAAAGGAAACAAAGCTTATACATACTTTAAATATTCAGTGATTTTCATCACGCCATAACTCTTTTGATAGGAATTTAGGCTGTATAAATTTTCTCTTATTACATATAATATAATATAGCACACTATGATACTTTGAAAGTAATGTTGACAAATATTAATGGAGACATGGGCAATATAATGTGAGGAAACATTTTTATGTGTTAGGTTGGATGACATAAAACATCACATCACAGTCTATTATGTATGAGAACATACACTTTACAGGTGTGTTCAATATCTATATGGACATAAAATCTATTGCCGTATTTCTTTGCTTATCAACTTATGTGAGTGACTTGGTTTACTTTAATGAATGGCTGGTGACCTAGGGAATGAATTTGTATCTAAATGGGTAGAATTAAGATTCAGATACCACTCAAGTTTTAAAAGACAATCTAAAACTTGTTAAATATTTCCTTTGGCAAATAATTAAATTTATGCGATATTAAATTTTTATCAGTTTTAATTTATAATTTCATGTCACCTTGATTAGAAGACTGTATCCTCAACTAATTTCCTATTCTCATACAGAACTCAGAAGTGCATTTTAACCAGGACTGCTTCAAGGATAAAAGCGTAGTAATTCTGTAATTCAATAGCAGGAGGTAGTTATGCAGAGAGAGAGAGAGAGAGAGACAGACAGTCAGACAGACAGACAGACTAATGGAGGGATGGAGAGAGAATGAGATTCTGTTTTCATGATTTTGGTGGATAAAAGTGCAAAATCAAGATGCTAGTAGATTGATTTTCGGGTGAAACTCATTTTCTTCCCCTATATGCGGCCTCTTTCAGTGTCCTCATAAGGTAAAAATGGCAAAGGAGATATCTGGAGTATCTTTTATAAAAGCATTAGTGCAATTTATGATGTCTGTGTTCCTGTGATCTTACCACTTCCTAATGCCATCCGATTGGGGATTAGGTTCCCACAAAAGAATTTTAGGAGGGACATCGAGTCTATTGTGTCCTAAATACCACCCTGTGTCTATTTAGGTGGCATGACATTCACATTTAAAATTCAGAACAGGTAATGAAACATTGCAAGATCTATTCTCACCAAGATATTTTGTTAATTTAAACAAATATAATTTACTCAGTCTTATGAAAAGTAAATATATTTTTCTCAGATAATTACAAAATGAAAGGAAATTGTATGTACTGAATTCTATCTCATATATTAAAGTCTGGCTCAGTATTTATTTAAGAAGGACACACACAATCCAAATGAGATTAGTCACTTCTTAAATTTGTAGGTTAAAATAATGTATATAATCAAACTTTTTTTGCTTTGTGTAAAGTTAGAAATATTTTATGTAAATTAGTAACAAAGAGAGGGCAAATCCAGATTGTGCTGAACTATTATTGGCCTCTTCATGGTGGGGTTCATTACACACACACACACACACACACACACACACACACACGAACTACTATTGTTGAACATACTCTCAAAAGACAATCATAATCTCAAAGTTGAAATCTCACAAATTTAAAACCCTTAATGTCAATCAACTCTAAATACCAATATTCAAAAATCACAGTGTAGAAAAATTAAAACTAAATTTCAAAATCCTGAAGTCCATATCTAAAACCTGTGACTTCTATTATTTTTTAAAGACTACAAAATGAGTAGAAAATGAAATTCTGGGCAAGAGGAGAGTCATACTTTACTGTTGTACATAGAATACTTGGCAAATACTCAGTTACATACTACTTCACACATAGCTTCACGCTTGCCTTCAAAAATGGCTTCCACCAGGGAATAAAAGTCATTTGATGAGCTCAGTGGCTTTCTGAACCTTAGCGGCCTGGTGATGTAGAAATTGGTGCAGTTACAATATACACTAAGTACCCAACATCTAACATGGAAAAATTAGCACATACTTCACTTTGAATAATGGATGACACTTTCTAAGTTATCCCTACTGTTCCATAATCAAATATGAACAACTTATTCTATTCTTTGATTTAAAAAAATCTTTTTTATATTTTAGTGACTAGAAAAAGTGAAACACTGCATATGAACATTTGTTGGAAGACTTGATAGACATTGCAGAAAAAGTAATATGAACTCAAAGACGTGAAAAAAATAACGATTGTAGACTGAAACTTTCAAGGAAAATATGTCAAATATTCTTACTAGAACAAAGTAAAATTTAAACATAAATTTATAATTGAAAACATACTTTTTTTTGTTTTGTTTTGTTTTTGAGACATGGTCTTGCTTTGTAGTTCAGGCTGGCCCTGAGCTCACTATGTAGCCTCTGTAAGACTCGAATTCAGCAATCCTCCTGCCTCTGTCTCCCGAGCACTGAGATTACAGGCATGAGCCACCACACCCACCATTGTGGTATGTGGTTACCAGGGATCGAACTCAGGACTTTGGGCTTCCTAGAAAGGCGCTGGAAACAGTGAGCTAAATCTCCAGCCCTGAAAATACATTCCTTTTTTGTTTTTAATTGGTACATTTTATTAGTACATTTTATATATACACATCACAATTATGCTCGACATTGAGAATTTGTACCAGTATATGGCATAATTTAATTCTCAATTTTCCCCTTCCCCTACCCATCCTACCACCCTCCTGCCCTTACATACTCTTGAAAATAAAAACACAAATCAAAATTTTATGAACATAGGTATCCAAATATATTAAGTAATGCTATATGCAAACTCTTCCATAGACTAGGAAAAGAGAGATCATGAGATAATTAATTTTAGATAACTACCATCATCTTGATATTATATTTTAATCAAAAAGGGAAGCATATACATCCCAATTTAAAAATAAATTTACAATTGAAGACATTCATTTTAATATTTATAGATATTAATATTATATTAATATAGATAATATAGATAATACTAAATAGATAATAATACCATACCCTAAAATTTATAATCCAAGTAGGTTACAATTACATTCATGACTAATTAAAGTGTACAAGTATAGAAAAAAATCAGAGTGGGTTCTGAGAATGTAAAATTGGTAGTTTTAAAGGCAATGGACTTTGCCACACTTGCATGATATAAATAATTTTTCTCAATAGATGAAAAATCATTGACTGGGTCCAAATTCATTAATAAATTCTTATATAGTTTAGTAACATCATTGTTGTGATATGTAATATCCGATGTAATCTCCATAGCATATCAAATTAAACAGATAAATGTTGCAATCATATCCTTTGAAATCAGGGATAAAATCAATGATTATTGTTAACACTTGTAACATTGCATGAGAAGGACAGAAAAATGAAGATTGGAAATGGCTAACATAATATCTAATTATTTAAGAGAAGATAATTAAATAATGTTACAAACATTAGGAAACATGAGAACCAAATTTTAAAAATTATACCTTGTGACAAAAATAACAAATAAATTTGTGAAATTACTCACAATAGCAGAAAATGTATGAGTATCTTCAAATAAATCTAAAGAAATTTGTGCAAAACCCACTTACAGAAGAGTGTGTTACATTCAAAGATTGAACATTTCTAAATAGTTGGAAGTTATATCACGTTTATAAGTTGAAAAAAAAGCAACCTTGTGGGATTTCCTCTATCTGACACAGCGTTTCAGTGTGCTCTCCACCGTAACCATTCTCTCTGTTTTAGTGATGCTTTTTTTTATGCGCTCAAAATTGTAAAATATAGTATAGTAGTTCAGGAATAAATGTGACACAGATTAAACAGATCAGTGAAGTGAGTGGACTTGGTCTGAGACTTGCAATTTTACTTTAGATCTAGAAAAGCTAAATTAATCCAGTCTTTCAAAACAAAAGGCCTAAAAGGTCCTTTATTATGTGAATTTGAGATGTAACAAACAATGACAACACACAAGCATACTAAGTATTTAGATTTCAAAGTGAAACTGGAAGGGGATTTGATCACTACTTCAAACCATATGAAAGAATATGCTCGAGCTTAACTGTAGATCTAAATATGAAATTACAAGAGGTAAAAGTGAGGAAAATATTACAGATGTTATATTTATGTTCTCATGGTGGGAAAAGAGTCCTTAAATAGAGAAAAATTAAACATAAAGATATATACAAATATATTAGCCAGAGTGACATTAAGAATTCATCTTTATCACTAGGGAAGGAAAAAGAAGATATAGAGAAAATATATTTCCAATATATATAACAAAAATTTTATATCCTGAGTGTTTATTTCCTTCACATCAATAAAGACATTCAACCCAGGGAAACCTACTCAGGTAATTTAAATACATATTGCATTGAAAAATGTAATTTGTCAATAAAAATGTTAATAATAGTAACTTCTAATTAGAATAAAAGCAAATTAAAATCACCCAAATCTCACTATATACCTTTTGTGAAAATTAAAAAAATATTAAAATTCAAATATAGCAAGAATTTGGGAAATATTTAGCATAATAAATTGCTATATATATATATTGCCATATAACTGACAATTTCTTATAAATATTAACCAAAGCCGAATATATGCATTTGCATAGCTACCGGTTCACAACCAGAGTTAGAGAGCCAAGCAAAATAAAAGTTAGCAAGTATCAAAGAACATGTACAGTAGTAGTTCAGGGATAAACGTGACACAGTTTAAGCGAATCAATGAAGTGAGTGGACTTGGTCTGTGATGTACAATTTTACTTTAAATCTAGAATAGCTGCAGTGTAACTTATGAGGACCTCAAACTGCAGACAGCCCACTGGTAAGTGATAATGATACTCAACTCTGCTCTTTTATAAAAGCGGTCTTTAACAATGTACAAATAAGTGGTTGTGATTACATTTCACCAAAACATTATTTACAAAGCAAAGAGGGACCAGAATTGTCCCAAAGTCAATGATTTGCTGAGCTCCAATGTCAAGCAGAAGATCCACACATTATGCTGAACAGAGGAAGTCATATACCGAAAATAAATGGCAGTGGTAAACGAATCCAGGGCTCCTTGGCTAAAGGGTTGGTTCTTAATTTAATGGAGGAAGTGTATTAAATAAGCCTAGAGCACCTTAAAGTGCCAGAAATTATGAGAATGCTCAAAATATAAAACAATGGGGCACAGAAGTTGGAACAGTCTCACTCTGAAATGCACCCCCCCACACAAGTCTCGCTGTTTTGAAAATGATTGAATCATGCCTGGTGCTGAACTCATCAGGTGACTCACTCATGGGTGAGTTCAGTGGCTGATTGTGTGGTCAGAAAGGGGAGCCTGCTTGGAAGTGGGTCACTGGATTATAACCTGGAAAGGTGTGTTCTTGTCCCCAACGCCTCTCTTTTTTTCTGCTTCCTGTTTGCTGCAATTCGAGTCCTTTTCCTGTGCCTTGTCCCACTGCCATGCTTTTTCTGTCTTGCAACCAACCAAACATAAATTGACACATCTGAAATTGAGCCGAAACAAGCTCCCTCTTCTTTGAGTTGTAGGCACTGAGCGTTTTGTCCCCACAACAGGAAAATGACTAATACAGAAGTCAAATGAAAGAGCTCCAACTGCCCAAAGCTAGATAAGTTTAAGCAACAAAATAAATAACATAGGATTGTATTATAACTCAGAGTATAAAATAATTCATGAGTCCACACTGACCTAAAGAAATATGTGAATAAATAAAAAATGAAGGATAAGAACCAACTCTCCCATGCAGAAAAATTGCAAATAATTTATGTCAGTACTCTGGCATCCAGGCGCAGGCAGCACAGCTCTATCGCTACTCCTTAAATGCAGGCTGTGCATATGAATTCGTTCCAAATGTACATTATGGAAAGGGGATGGGTAAGCAAAAGTAACTTCCCGTAGGAAATCTTGTTAAAAGCCACAAGAACCATACGACCAAGGCTAAAATCAACAGGGATTAGAGATATGGATAATATGTACCCTTGATATGATGGGATGTTAATGGCACTTCCTCTGTGTGAAAATCCTTTAAAACACTTGTTAGCAAAATATAATCATGAGAAATAAAAAACATCTCATGGAAAAACTGAGAGACATTCTCTAATGCACAGAAGAGTACTTTTCAAATCGGTCAGGGCTGACAAAAATAAAGAAAGTTTGAGACAGGACTATATCCTAGGTAGACAGTATTATTTAATGCAATGGGTATATTACATGGTATAGGATGTCTATAACAAACTATTGCAATAGCACTAGTGCACCTTACTAAACTATGGTGGGTTTGAGAAGATCAGTGCAGAAGCAAAATAATCATAATTTATATGCAGTACTTGGATACAAAATCCACCAATCTTGAACACTGGAGTCCGGACTTAACATTGGCCCTACGTGAAGGTCCAGTTGGTGAGGCAGTTCCCTTAAGACTTTGCATGGAACTGTCTTAGTCTTAAAATATGTGAAAAATAAACTATATCACAGAAATCTGTGCATGCACATGAGGTATGCAAAATATGAAGAGTAATGAATGACAGAAAAACTTTGTGGAGCCTGTAGAGTCCTTCAGAAATCACATGGGCAGGCCTGAGCCCCCCTTATTCATAAATCCCTGTGTTAACTGCTCTGAGTGTGCAGAGAATGATTTTATTTTAGTAGCATGTAAATTAACACATTACAGAAAACAGAAACATTGGATAAAAGCCAAAGAAGTATAAAGTCTGAACTTTAAGTGAGACCCTGTCTCAAAAAAAATATGAACTTTACTTCATAGTCATATATTAATGCCCATTTATTAGTTGATATAATACCTTATTGGATACAGTGTAAGATCTGAGAAAGAAAGGAGGTTGCTACAGGTTATATAGAAACTGCATTACTTTTTTCAATAAATTTTAAATCATCTTATAAAAGTATATTAAAATGCATAACATGTTTCCATTTACGTTAAGAATTTAAAAAAGTCAAAGTTAAGCTATTGTTTTTAGATATGACTTGCTTAAATAGAAATGTGGAGAGCAGATGAAAGTGACTGTTCTTAAATCAGATTATCAACCATTCTGTGCAGATGAATAGAGAGCAGGTGGAAAATGGAACTAAATGGGCTTTGAATGGCGTCACTCCTCTGTCCCTTAACCTGGGTGGTGGTGACAAAATATTTGCTTTCCAGTAAATTATTCAGCTGCATAATTTTAGATATTTGTGAACCTATCTTTTAAATGTAGGCCACATATAATGACTTCTTGCATGAAAGATACATTACACAAAGGTTCTTTAACAAAAGAGAGTAATCTTACCTGGGAGAAGCTTGGCAAGTACTCAAAAAAGATCACTTCATCCAGGGGACCACACCCAGCAACCTCTGTTATAAGTGAAGTTCAGGGCATACGCTCCTGTTTGCGCATGACGCGAGCAGCACTTTAGCATTGTGGGTCTCTAATCCAAAACCCATGCGAAATTCCATAATGCCTGAGAAGTCATTAGAAAGACATCTAATAATCCAATTCTGAGGGACGTTTTTAAAAATACATGACTCATGGCTCAGCGCTGAATATATGTACACGTTTGTGTGTCGGTATCGGTTCACTTGTCTTGAAGAACAGGAGTGAGGGAGTTCCAGCAGGGAGCGGCTGTGGATTTACCCAGCAAGCTCAGCTCCTGTCGGACCAGATCACAGGAGCGCGGAAGAATGCACGGGTGGATGTGCGCGCACCGGGGCCGCGGTAACTCCGACTTCCGCTCAGGGGGACCACAAGCGGGGGTCGCCACGGAAAGGGCATCAAATAAAGTAACAAGATTAACATCTCTGCGAATCCCTTTACTTCCATTTCTTCCTCATCAGATTTTATCTGAAAAAGGGAGATTACTTCAATTTGGTATAAAATGTGTTTTAAAATTTGATCTCGTCAAATTTATTACTTAATATTGGCAAAATTCTAAAGCATGTTTAATTACACATAAAAATATTTGTTTTCACTGTTGAAATTCAACCCCTTAAACTTTCATTTCAAAGTGCAACTTTAACATTTATTTTCACTAAAAGCGTAGAAATAAGCACAAATCTACCCATTTTTAAAGATAGAGCCTGTTGATGAAATTTCTGCTATTTCCCTTATAGGAATCACATCATAGTGTATTTTCTATAGTGGTTCAGCTATATCTCATTTATTTGAAATCTGAACAAGTTTTTTTTTTTTTTTTTTTTGAGACAGGGTCTCACTTTGTAGTTCAGGCTGGCCCTGAGCTCACTGTGTAGCCCAGGCAAGCCTGGAACTCAGCAATCCTCCTGCCTCTGCCTCCCGAGTGCTGGGATGACAGGCGTGAGCCACCACCTCTAGCTACTCATCTGTTGTACACTTTGAATACACCTCTTTTTATTAATTTGACTGATTCCAACACAGTGACATATTGTTTTGAGAATAAATGACATTACTCAGGAATTGAAACTAAAATATAAAATGAAGAAAGACTGAAAGAAAACCTCAGAACACCTGCACACACTCATCAACCAAGGGATGCAGAGTTGGAGAAATAGAGAAAAAAGAAGAATTAAGGCAGAAGTAGACCCAGGACTCTCTGATGTTGTATCAGGTAAACTCACACAGTTTGCGAAGAATGATAAATGTCAACTGCTACTTAGAGTTCTGACAGGATGGAAAGGGAAAAGTGGCCAATAGATCCAATACTTCAGCTTCTTTTATAATTGGACTACAGCATGCACCCTGCCCTTGGAAAGATGTGAGCCAGGTGATAAAAGTTTGGAAAGATAATGAGTGAGAAGAAAGTGGAGACATCAGACGCTACATTCTCAAGCAATTTTACAGAGGAGGGAATCAGACATTGTCTAAAAAGGAAGGAGATGATGAGAAATACATATTTATATACATAATTTTAGGATAATGATATCATAGAAAAGGTCCAGTTAAAAATGCCCAACAGAATGTTGATAAAGAGAAATTATCCTGTATAAAGTACAAACATGAGTCAGAGAAACACCCACCCAACTCATCAGAGGAAAGTTTTAGGAGGCAGTAATTAGTGGCTTCTATATTCTCTGGTAAGGGCAAGTGCTTTGATAGGAGAGCAAAAAGCCACAGGAGGAGTCTGGTCAGGGGTGAGAAAAAGAACAAATAGAATTGTCTTTTAAAGTGGCAAGTAAGCTTCTGGGGAGACACTTTTGACTGCACTGTCTACCACTTGTTCTAAGCTTGGAGTCACGTATTTCAAATGAAATCCATCACGTGTTTTAAAAAGTTTATTCTGTAAGGTATAACAGTTCATGTCCAAACAAAGCAAAAGCCTATGCTTGAGTCCAAATACATTGTGGTCTTATATTAAATGGAAATTTGTGGATAGTCTGAAGGGAGAGTTTTTGGTGATGGTAGAAAAGCAGGGTTCTGTACTGAAGCTTTGCTTGAAAGGGCTTTAATAGTAAATGTCTATTCAGACAGTCCCCTTTCTATCTTGCACATGAGCATGCAGGTTTGTTTATTCAAGACACTGTGAAGAAAAATAATTGTTGCTCAATTATTTCTCTTCCAGCCTATTTAGATGAGTGACAACATACAATTTAGTTCATTATTTGAACCTATGTATCCATATAAGTATATTATAGATTTTCATCCTCTACAGTGGGAATGTGAATTCCCAAAACAGGGCCAATATCTCCTAAAGTTTAACAAACGGAACAGGAATGGGTGTAGAGTGGTCAAGATAGAAACCAGAAATTGCCCAGAAAATTCTTCTTAGAAAAAGTCTGTCAAAGATAATAACAGTTGTCACCAAGCACTTGGGAGCATACATGTTGTTGTCATCAAACTAGTTCTAAAGATTAGCTCTTTGCTAATAGTTAGATCCATATTAAACATCATAATATTGTTAAAATAATGCTTGATTCAGAGCAGCCCTTCTTAATTTGTTCATATTCCCCCAGCTTGGAGCATTGATTGCAGACTAATTGAGGTCCTTTTGCTTCCAATTGTATTTTCCCATTCATTTTTTTCCCCTATAGGCAGCTTCAGCCACATGGATAATCATATCTCATTTCATGAGTCTCAAATTCAGATTGTGAAGACTAGTTCAGATTCTTTGTTTTTCTGCTCGCTGACTATTCCCCATGAACCAGATTTTCTATGAATAATCAGTTTTTAAGATATTATTTTATATACTTAAATTCAATAAATGATCAGGTCCAACTACAATATTATTTTAGAATTAGGCAAAGTACACATCACCGAGAGTGTGTTCATGTAGGAAGAGGTTTTAACACTTCTAGTGTTACTAATTACAATGATTTCATATATGCCGTATTTAAAGGAGACATGTGAAGGACAATTTTTAATAGTCCCCTGAATTAAGCTTGTAGCGGGTTCCATCTTCAGAAAACCAGTCACGTGACCCGAGTCGAGAAGAACTAGCCAGGCACATGGATTCGGTACATATGTCATCCTATAAAATTACTGTCAAACTGCAAGATGAGAATTACAAGAAAAATGCACCAAAATAATTTCAAAAAGAAACAGTTATCTGTCCCCAGATTCGAGGCAGTCACTTGTCTGGCTTCCCGGCAGCACGGAGCAGCAGGAGCCCGCTAATGAGGCGAGTCATCCGTTATCATTGCTGCGCTTAGCCTGATTTAGTTATCTGAATCACAATGACAGATTCAGGAGGAAGCTCCTGGGAACCTGACTGAAAATGTTACGTTGATGTAACCATGCGCTGATCAGTCTAGTGGAGTTCTGCTTAGTTTCCATGCCAACGATAAAAAGAAACAAAAAAAAGTACTGGGTGAAAGGGCATGCTTTAGCCAAACGGATATTGGGCAAGATATTTTCTTTATAAACAGCCGAGTTAAACATTGAAATAAGCTCCATGCCCTGACCAACTCAGGGCTTTTCAACACATAAGAGGTTTTATAAAGTAATTTCAGCTTGTCAGGAACAATTTTCCTCTTTCGCTTTAGGATTACTTATAACTTTAGCTTTTGCAACTATAACCCATGTTATTGGCAGCCTATTAACTCTATCCCAGGGTGGGAACTGAAAGAATTAACTCTTTCAGTCCCCTCCTAATCCTCTACTGTTCCCCAAAGCCAGTACTAGACAGCAGCTTTTAAAGTGCGCTTGACATGCGAGGCATGAATTTAAGAGGCTTGAAAAAAGAGGCACTAAAGAGAGAAAACGAAAGAATCCAAATTACCTGAGGGGCATACATGCTGTTGACAAATAGCTCTGTCTGTCGGCCCTGAGTTTGAGAAAGATTTTTGATCAGTGAGCGAGACAGATTTTTCTTTTTATGAGAAAACTATCAGCATTCAGAAAATAGTATTGAAGGCACATTAAAAGCCATGTATGATAAAGAAAGACTGTTCTTCTAAAGATAGAAGAGCTCAATACACAAACCTCATTCCATCAAAGATGACATAAATGAGGATGGTTTATAAAAGAATGTTTTTTTGTTGTTTGTTTGGATTTATGTACAAGGATTTTTTTTTTAAATGATAGAGCCTGAGAAGAATGGAGAATGGAGAAACGTACATGTATTTTTCCATTTGATGTGTCTGCTTTATTTTACGCTAAACAGTGGAAACGTCTGGAACATCTTTAATGACTCCCCTGGAGTCATTTGAGTTGATTTGGGCATCACATTAGGATTTAACAATTTTCTGAACTGATCCAATTTAATGCTTTTTAAAGCCCCCACTTTCTTGCTTTTTCAAGCAGCCTCTCTACATCTCCAAACAAAGTACCCAGCTGTATAAATGAATGAAATAAGGGCCTGCAGGAAGCCAAAATCCTAATTTTAACCACATGCTGGAAAGTAAGAGAATTTATCTGTTTCATCCAAGTTTTTTTTTTTTCTCTCTCTCAAATGGAATCTCTGTTTTGTTGGGAAATTTCTTTGAACCATAATTCAGTATTTAATTTCAGCTATACATAGACAAAACAGTCAGCATCTATCATCACACCTTTCCAGGACTCCCTCCACCTCAGATACTTGGAGTCCCTGGCTTCCCGACACGGAGTTATAACGTTGGGGTCGCCAGCCATCGTCTGGAATCTCTAAAGTATTCCACCTTCTGGGCACATACCAGTGTCGCTAGCGCTCTGCGGAAGTGCAGAGAGTGAGCCGGACAGTCCGCGAGCTGCACTGCTCTAGGCCTCGCTCTGAGCACAAGCACTCGAATGGCGTCTGCCCTGACTTCGGAAACACCCTAGGTGCCGGCAGCAACACATGAGCTGGGACAGATGTGAGTTTCCTTAGATTGGCACATCTCAAGGAAGAACTGAAAAATTCTGTTGCTTAAATGTCTGCCCATTTCCTTTATGCCCATAATGTTCTTAAAAAGTGTCTCTTTCTCTTTCTTCTCGCTGCTTTGTCTTGCATTTCTTTGCTTTGACTTTCTTTGCCTCGCCTTCCCTTTCTTGCTTCTTCTGTCTGCCTCTCTCTTTTTTTTTTTTTTTTTTTTTTTGAGACAGGGTCTCGCTTTGTAGTTCAGGCTGGCCCTGAGCTCACTATGTAGCCCAGGCAAGCCTTGAACTCAGCAATCCTCCTGTCTCTGCCTCCTGAGCGCTGGGATGACAGGCATGAGCCACCATGCCCGGCACTGTGGTATGTGGTATTGATTGTTGGTGGGCATGAGTCACCACACCCAGCATTCTATGTGGTTACCGGGATCAAACTCAGGACCTTATGCTTGCGAGTGTCTGCCTCTCTTTCATAAAACTGTTGTTGCATTCATTGTCTTTCTTAGCATCAACCAAATCCAATATGTTATTAGAACACTGGCGCATAATTCTCGGTAAAGAAAATGAACTACAATAAAGAATCAATATATCATTTCACAATTTAAGAGGTTCTGGGTTATTAATGTATGATTATAATTCAAAAAGTATACATTCTATCAAAATATTTTCTAACTAGTTGTTTTGAGAGGAAACAGACCAAGAAAAGTTTGTACGTATCCAAAATCCTGGCAAATTCCTTCATCTGCCAGATTTGAAGATACATGAATACTATACCTTCATCTGATGAAACTTTGGTTGAGAAAGGGGTTACTGATATATTCCCAGGGGAGTAATGACTCAAAGGCGAGCAATGCAGGTACTTGTGTTCCTTTAATGAAAAAAAAATCTTCTGTAGTGAAGACTAATCACATATTTTAGTTTACAACACATGCAAAATGTCATTAATACTTTTCCAGAGACAGAGTGATCATTTATTCATTCTCAAATTCTGGTATCAGTTCCCAGAAGGAAATTGTTATGTTTTCTGTTCAAAGTTCTTTCTCTTCTAGAAGAAAATTCGTTTTCAAATGGAGCAAACTGAGTTTGTAGGCATAGCTTATGGCTGGGCACATATATTTTAAACACATTAGCCATACTGTATTGTCCTCCCCTCAAAGGACATCAAATTATTTCATTATACTTGTGAAATTGTTCCATTTAGTGACCTTTTTAAATTTCTGCATGTCATTTGAGAATGTAGTAACCCTATGTCATAAGGACATAAAAACTGAATGTAACTGAGAAATTACTAAATTAAACATTTAAGATGCTTCCATTTTTCTCTCTGGTATGGGATGCTTAAAGTTAAGACTGGATGTATTTCTTGGTACCTTCCAACATGCTAAAAATAGTTGTCTTTTTTTGTGAAAGAGTACACGCAGTTGCAGAATGGATCAACACCTAATTTCATGTATGACTGCTTCAATATACTGCTGACTTGACATCCCTTGCTCTATTCTATCTGTTCCTTGTAAAAAAAAGAAGCATTTGTTCTTCTTAAATTGCTCTCATGCTTGTTAACTCCTCAGATTCAATCTAAGAGTTCATGTTTTGTGTTCAGTATTTTAAGAGGGGGAAGGAAAACATCCTGACAGATTATTTTTCCTAGGAGGATTTTGGCTTAAGCTGTTATGCAAAAAGAATACTAGATTAATGAAAACTGAGAAGAAAGAAATATTCCTTCTGGTCTCCGAACAGTGAAAATGACACATGATAGTGTGTGATGTTATGTAGACTCCTCAAATCCCAACGGAATTTCAAAGACTTGAAGCTAACTGTGTATTACTTTTTCTACTATATGAATGACATTTTAAGTATTCAGACTTGATTGTTGTCTACTGAGAAGCACCATTTTCAAGCTTCCTTTTATCCTCCTGGGTGAACGAAATAAAATATAGGCCAGATTTTTAAAAATCATGTGGCTCAATAAGAAAAAGGCAAATTCTCTTGCAATAAATATATTATATACAATATGTTTTTATCTATATACATATATGCATACAAAGCCCCAATCTCAAATATGAAAACTTCTCACTGCTTAGTCCTGAAATATTATCTAGAATTTTAGAATATGTCATCCTTACTAAACGAGCTCGGCTCATGGTCTTGTGCTGTACAATGAACGTGAGCATTAGGTAGTGCTGAGCATGAGCTGAGCACACTTTTAAGACCTGTCTGCAATCCTAAGAAAACGAGGCTTACATCAGTTAGCTTCCATTTTCTGCCTCTCTGGATACAAAATGTTTAATTAAACTTCTTTAACTCTAATTACAACTGTTTTATCAAATTGTTGACTCTCTTAAAATAGAGTTTTTGCTACCTGAGAATACAGAAAGCAAGACTTCTTTCAAATCTCTGCCTCCAAGTAAATCTAACTCCCACTTATTGTAACTCATCAAACCATTTTATACCTTTTAATCACATTTAATATTGAGATGGGCAATTAATACTCTGCTATTACATCATTTTATGAGGGCCGAGTTAATAAAGTAAAGTGCTTAGAACAGCCACTATACAGTGAGAAACTTTCAGTTAGACGTGCTATTACTTTAAGTGGTGGAAAATAAGAATCAACACAGACTGCATGACTAGTAAAGTTGTTCCTTTACTTTTCTTGTGGATAGTAAAACTTCTACCTTCCAAAACAGTTTGATGGCGAAATGGTAAAACTATAAAGATATGTGATACAGTGAATGCTGCACAATTAAACTAAAAACAGGATATGATGGAGTTTCCTCATCCTTGATATCACTGATTTTTTAATGGAGTACTATTCTGCCACAAAGAATGACAAGATTCATTCATTTGTGTGCAAATGGATACACTTGGAGGACACACTAATAAGCGAAATAAATAGATCACAGATATACAGATACTGGATCTTTTCTTTGATATGAGCACCTGTAGATGTTAATGAGCTCTAAAAAGTATGACACTTTTTGGAGAATGGGAAATTTCCAAAGGAAATTTGGTGTGGAAACGTAATGAAGGGAAGTAATTAATATGATTCTGAAAGAAAATAAAAGAGCATGTATATAGAGGATAGGGAGGTGTGGGTGGGTAGGGATGTGGGCAAAAATGAGAATTAACTTGTGTCATATACTGGTACAAATTCCCCAATGTTGTGTATGATGTATATAAAATGTTGTGGGATGTATATATAATGTACCAATTAAGAATTCAATTAAATACAAAATAAAAAAACAAATAAAATAATATTTAATGTGACAAAGTGAATAAGATGGAATTAATTTTTTTTTTTTTGAGACAGGGTCCCGCTTTGTAGTTCAGGCTGGCCCTGAGCTCACTATGTAGCCCAGGCAAGCCTCGAACTCAGCAATTCTCCTGTCTCTGCCTCCCGAGTGCTGGGATTACAGGCGTGAGCCACCACGCCCGGCACTGTGGTATGTGGTATTGATGGCTGGTGGGCATGAGTCTCCATGCCCAGCATTGTATGTGGTTACCAGGGATCAAACTCAGAACCTTGCACTTGCTAGGCAGGCGCTAGAACCACTGAGCCAACCCTCCAGCCCTGGAATTGAATTTTTAACAGAAAAAGACTATTAAATATCCAGAAGTATATGGGAGTAAATTTTAAAAATATTTACAAAATGATAAAGCTACATTTTGGAAATTGCAATATAAGGTTGTTTTGAACGGAAAAAAGATTTCTATGATAAAATGTCAATCAGAGGTAGAGCTAAAAAAACATTAAAATGCAAATATAAAGAAGAATAAATGTAATACAATAGAATGCATAAGTGGGACTAGAAAAAGAAATGAAATAAAAGTTCTATAATAGAAATTCTAAAGTAGGATAAAATAGGTACACAAAATAGAAGCCATTTTTATAGATATGGAAGATGAATCTTAATAGAAAATACATGATCTCACATGTTTTAATATAAAGTTTGTGTACAACAAATATATTTAAAAGATAGAACAAGAAAGACTGATTACTTAGAAAACAAATTAAACTGATAGCAGATTTCTCCACAGTAATAAAGGAAAACATAAGAATTACATATTAATGGGGGCTGGAGATTTAGCTCAGTGGTTCTAGTGCCTGCCTTGCCCTGAGTTCAATCCCGGTAACCACATACAACTCTGGGCGTGGTGACTCACGCCCACCAGCAATCAATACCACATATCACAGTGCTGGGTGTGGTGACTCATACCTGTAATCCCAGCACTCAGGAGGCAGAGGCAGGAGGATTGCTGAGTTTCAGGCTTGCCTGGGCTACATAGTGAGCTCAGGGCCAGCCTGAACTACAAAGCGAGACCCTGTCTCAAAAAAAAAAAAAAAAAAAAAAAAAAGAATTACACATTAAAAGAGCTGAAAGAAAAATTAATATTCAATGATATAGATATAATAATGGATAGTTAGACAAATAGAATTCAAAAATTTACTTGGAGAACTGTGTGGCAATATTAAATAAGTTGAGCTATCATCAAACCAATGGCACTTCAATGTTACTCTTTAATGCATATTTGACATTACATTCACACATGTATTACCAAAACACATGTGCAAGAAAATAAATAGCACCTCTTACTTTATACTCAACCTTTATTGCAAACAGCTTTAACATCGATAAATTATCGAATGGTACTATATAATGTTTTATAGAAGAAATGAATTTTTCTATAATTCCCTGATTCAAATTGAAATGAATGAATAAATGAAATAATTTAGATACAAAGTAATGTATAATACATGAATTTCAAAATAGGCAAAGTTATTACTGGTCATTTCTGAAGAAAAGAGAAATATTTGACTTAGCAAGAAAACAATGTTCTAAGGTGTGAATTACATTTCATTTCTTCATTTGAATGTTGATTGTCCAATTCACACTGGAAAGTTCTCAAACTGCACATCTAGGGCCTGCACATTTTTATAAAATATAAATGACTTGCATAGTTTTTGTTTTAAAATAGTAAAGGATAATAAGAAACCTTTCAAATGGAAAAGGCATGAGTAACAGACTCAACTTTGATAAGGATTAGCTTAATATAGGGATATATTTTATTTAATGTTGAACAGTGCCATTTACCAATAATCATAAACAGGAAAGGCAAATATGAGATAATCAGTGACAAAGTATATTCTTCCATCAAACTATCATTAAGCAAGCAAGAGGTAGGAATGTCTGGGCAACAGTTAACTTTTCCAGAACCGCCGAACCCCCTCCACGCACCATGACCAACACAGGACCATATGCTACTGGCGATCATACTGTTTCATCTTCTGTTGAGAAATAATGAAAATTTTCTCCTTATAAACTCTGTGACTTACATAGAGGCCTAATGGAGACATACTAATATGCATTGTGCTTGTAACACAGAATACCATTCTCTAGGTCATAAAAGTTTATTTGGATCATGTTTTAGCAGCCAGGTAGACTCAGGGTTTCATCTAATGCCCCTTTTTGTTGCACTATTATATAGAAAAAGGCAGCACCTGGGCAAGGAGCAAGGGCCCTGAATTTATTCTCTATAAGTATCTCCTTCTTGAATTACAAACCTCCTTGATCTGTTCCACACTAATATATTGGAGAGTAAGTTTCCAGTGCATGCACTTTGAGGGGCACGGTCAAATCATTGTTGTAGGTAACATTACAAAAATTCACAGTGGAAAAAGCTGGAGTTCAAAAATTGATGGTGTTTTCCTAAGATTAAGTACATATCAAGCAGTGGATTAGATTTGAACCTAATATATATATATATGTCGATGTTGGGCAATTTTTTTGAGATAGGGTCTTTCTATGTATGTTAGGATGGTCACAACCTTATTATATAACCTAGGGTGGCCTTGAAATCAAGGTGATCCACTTCCCTTAGCCTCCCAAGCGCTGGGATTGCAAGCACGTGTCACCACACCCAGTTTAGGCTATTTCTTAAATTGCATAACAAATATTCATTTTAACATCTTTGTAAAATGTGTTTACATGTACTTATGAGCACAAACACATAAAACTTCCTTTGAGAAATTATGAACTGTTAATGTCTATTATATTTTTAAATATATAATTTAGATGTCACAAATTCATAAGCACAGTGCAGAAACCAAAGATACTGTAGTTCTAAAATAATTAAATATAAAATGAAAATATTATTTCAACTGATTCAAATTTTAGACTTGAAAATTTCTCTGATTTATTAGTTTGGGTAGGTGATAAGGAATCTCATATTTAGCATTACACAGCAAGCCCCTAGTTTGAGAAAATGATCATATGGACAAATGAATGTTATTTTGTGTTTATATTGGTTCCGAAATCCCAAAAGAGACCAAAATCATCTGAAGGATGATAAAAATTCAATCTAATTCATGCTTTTTCTAGAATGCAACCCAAAATTTTCCATTTCTAACAACTTTATTGATTGTGGCAAACCACAGTTGGAGCAACACATCTTTGTGAAGTGGTGAATAGATTTGAGGGTTTGTTGCATAAGGTGCAGTTTTTCTGTTTCATCAGAAAACCCACACACTTTTTCAAAAAATTTCTAAATGAGTAATCTCTGCCCAGATCTCTTGAGAAACATGTCAAAAAGAATCTGTCAGTCTTTTCTTTGAATATTTTCTTCCTTGGTGAAAATTAGTCTTCCTTTTTCTTTGATGATGTAATCCTCTTAATTGATTTCTGTCAGATCTCTTTAGGTTCTACACTACCATCAATTCTTACTCTTTCTTAGAGCCTCTCCTTTCACTCGGAAAAGATTTTGGAAGCTGTAGTCCATTTCCATAGCTGCAATTAGATGTACGTACAAAAAAATTCAGAATCTACATTTCCAGTAATTCTTTTGACCTTTAGACTAAAATATGAACTACTTTCCAGAGATCAGTATTCAGAAGTTCACGAATACATTACTGACCACCTTAACAAAAGGGGTTGCTTTTTCAAAGAAACACATCACATCAGCATCTGCATACTTTAAAACCTTCTTCCTCTTGGGCCTCTAAATTCCCCCTTCTAGAAAATGCTATCACATCTATTCATGACAGGTCCCTAATTATCATTTACAATTTTTCATTTAACAGCTAATCTGTTTCATTTTGACTAATTTGTCACTCCCAGAATTTTTAAATCCAACTATTTTGCTTCGTTTTCATAGAGTTTCCTAGTTCATGTTTCATCATAATTTAGAGAGAATGTTGTAACTCATATTTATCGTGTTTTCTTTTAATCCGTTCTCCAGAATAAAGGCAGAGACACTTCAGTTAAACCCGAAAGTAGCTATATTTTTAGTCTAGTGAAATAGTTACTTCCACTTATAGGTAATAGAAGTCCATGTAATCAAGCTAAATTAAGAAATATACATTATTTTTAAGGTTGCCCTACACAATGCTCGTAAGCATAAAGCCATTAGGAACAACATGATATTAAAAACTTACAGTTGGAGTACACTAACAGTTTTTTACTGTTCCATTTGTAACCTTTTCATATAACAATCTATCCTGTTCTTGTTGTCAGAGCAAGCATATTTATCCACTTACTGAAGGGTTAATTTTGACAACTGTATTTAGGTTATTATGTCTACTTTCAAATTTCCACAAGAGAGATAGGGAAAATCATTCTTAAGAAAAGTGTATGTGTATTATCTTTTCTTAATTTCTCTTATTATGTCTTCATATGATTTATGATAAGTCAAGATTAATTGTAAAATTTAAGCATAAAGATAGTGAATTTAAATGTTTTAAATATCAAAGGAAAATGATAAATAATATTAAGCCATATACTGTTATAGGTTAGATCTAAAATGTCTTCCAAAAGTCTCATGTATTCTTAGGAGGAGTTTTTGGAAGGTAGTAGGGTCATGGAAGACGAAACACATCTGTAGCTTAATTTACTAAATCCAGAGCTGAATGTGTTGTTCAGAGGTGGAGAGTGTTGAAAGGTGTATTATCTCTCTGTTTCTTACCTGCCATACATTGAGGAAGCTTTCTCCTGCCATGTTGCTTCAATATATAATTTTTGCCATGGGCTCACCAACTGTGGATTGATGTGTTAGCCAAAATAAGCCAAATTAAACCTCTCTTAAATTGGGGGTGTTGGGTATATTGTTTCAGCAATAGGAGAACTGGCTAATACAAAAAACTGCTACCAGTTAAGTGGAGTCATTGTCATGACTATACACAGCCATGTGAATGTAGAAGTTGTTTGAGGGAGGAATTTTTTAAAGTTTATATAAGTGGATAGAGGAATCCTAAATTGCTGGAAGTGGAGTTTGATGGGTGACTACTCAAATTCCATAAAATCAGAACTTTGAAACTAATGTGAGCAATACAAAGATGACTCATGATATTTCAAGTGAGAATAAGGAATCTAGTGAAAGTTGGGTAAGAAGTCATGAATGATTCATTTTGGCAATTAATTTTCCCATATTTTGCTCATTCCAAAGAATTTGTGAGAAGCTTAATGTAAAGGTCATAGACTAAATAATCTACAGAAAAAAAATGTCAAACAGCCCAATGTTCTTACTGAGGCATGGATACTCCTGAATGCATTAAGCCAGGGTTACAATAAGAAATAAGAGCAAAATGGGAGAGCTGAATGACTGGAAACTTTTGTAGCTTGCACAGAAAGTAGGAATATGTAAAGCTGAGGCCAAAGGAAAAAGGTTTGTTAAAAAATTAGTACTAAAATTAAATCACATATTTTTCATGGGGACAATATAAAGATGCCTTGTTATTTTAAAAATTGCCCAAACCTCACCATGACAGGCTCAAGGGTATGAAAAGGTAAATTCGCCAAAAACTTGCATTGTGAAGGTAATTTCAGGGAAATTTATTCACTCATGGCTGCCTGGGAAAGTGAATCCATGAGTTCAGCTGTCCAGTTTCTCAGAGGCTGCTACAGCCATGGTCCAAGGAAGTAAAGCTATTGCTCAAGTTGTTGGATGACTTTTGCATCATAGACTTGGTGTCAGTTTTTCAGGAATGCAGAATGCAGGACTGCCATGTCACAGAGGAATCCCTCTTGTGTTTAGAAGAAGATTGGGGAAGCCAGAAATACATGTGTTACACAGTCATAACACCTGGCTAAAATTACCAGAAAATGGTATTGAAGCTATGTGAGTGAAGTCAAAGTTTCACTGGAGTCCTGAGGACATAGTGGATGCAGGAACATGGAACAAATGCTGAGGAAAACTGTTTTGTGAGCACAGCCAGCTCAAGAGAGATACTGTGTGGGCTTCACATATCATGGTCAGAAATGCGGAGTTTCCCGAGATTCTTGTAGTACACATCTCACTCCAAACTGCTCACTCTAGAGCGATAAACATGGATTTATAGGACTTAATGTTTTCCTTGCCAGGGTTTGGTCTTAACACTGTCTCATTCTTTCTTGTCTTCCTATTCCTCCCATTTAGAGTGGCAACATTTCCTCTGTGCTAGTGTATGTTCAAAGTATTTAATTGTTTTCTAAAACTAGGGGCATATGGCTAAGCGTTTGAAATTCAGAACAGACTTTGAACTTACACTTCCTGACAATGTTGGATCTATTAAGACTTTGAGCTCTTAAAGATGGACTATATTCACTTTGCATAGTGATATAGGCATGATATGTTTTGAAACACATGACAAAATATTATGGTATAGATGTAAATTTCCCTGAAAATTTTCAGAGTCGGGGCTGTTTGTATGTGATTAGTCACGAAGGTGCTATACTGCTCATCAGCAGATTAATCCAATGATGAATTCATAGATGAATGTGATACTGGAGTGTGAGGTCTGGTTGGGGGGTCGATGATGACCTGAGGGGTTAATTCTTGTTCCTAGCTCCCCCTTTGTCTCCTTCCTGTTTCCTAGAGTCTCCAAGGTGACTTCTGCCCTTGCTTCCACCAGGCCATTTCTACTTTGGACTAAACCACAAGCAAAAGTAAATTTTTCCTCCAAAAAATTGAGGATGTCAGCTACTTTACCTGAGCAAAGAGAATGCTTCTATTACATATGAAGATAGAACTAAAATGTTATTAATTTTAGACTTTGAATTAATTTTTAGACTTTAATCCAGTTAATTTTAGATTTTAATCCAGTTAGAAACAGTGATATTCTGTGGTTCACCAAAAATCACATAACAGGAAATTCACACATATTTATTCTAGTTAAACTAGAGAATACTAAAGATAAGGAAGAGATTATAAAAGAAGAAAAAGACAGTAAGAAGAAATATTTATAAGAAAGAAAGGAAAATTAAAAGAATTATCTTTAACAAGTACAGAAAATATTCAAGCAATATATAAAAAGGTTGAAAAATTGTCAGCAAAGCAAGAAACATAATCTTAGCTAAATATCATTTAACCACTAGTACATAAAACAGATATATTTCAGGCAAAAGAATCATTTACCATCATTATAATTAGTTCTAAAATCTACAACAGGAAGAAGAAAAATAATTATCATAGAGAGTCTGTGACAATAAAAGGAATACTAAATTTAAAAACCACATTGGAAAGACAGATGTACACCATTGTTCATAGCAGCTCAGTTCTTGATAGCTCAATCTTGGAAACAACCCAAATGTCCATCAACTGGAGAGTGGATAAAGAAGGTGTGTGTTTTTTTTTTTTTAATAAAATGGAGTATTACTCTGCCATAAAGAATGACAAGATTGATCCATTTAGGTGCAAATGGAGACACCTGGAGGCTATAATAATAAGTGAAATCAATAGATCACAGATATACATTTACCGGATCTTCTCTTTGGCATGAACACCTGTAGATGCAAACGAGCTTTAGAAAGTATGACAGCTTTTATAGAGTGCAAAATTTCTATAGGAAACTTGGTGTGGGAATGTGATGAGGGGAAGGAATAAATATGATACAGAAAGAAAATGAAAGAGCATGTATAAAGGGGGTGAGGAGGTGTGGGTGGGTAGGGATATGGGTAAAAATGAGAATTAACTTGTGTCATATACTGGTACAAATTCCCCAATGTTATACATGATTTTGAGATGTATATAA